>VXBJ01000248.1:686832-741023 GCA_013400055.1 Nycticryphes semicollaris | reverse complement strand
AAAAAAAAAAATATGAAATTAGAGTGAGCCTTGACTAATTTAAAATAAAAGCTGCCTCTGATGGAAGTCTAAGTTACTTATAGTTATGTATATTTATCTAAAGAACTCCAGCTCTCAAAAAATCATTAACTAGTGGGAAGAAACTTGCCAGAATTCTCTCTTTCTGCAGGATTAAATTCTCAAATAATTTCAAGAAATAGTCATGTTCTTCTACAGATTAAAACATTAGATCCAGGCATGCTTGCTTACAAACAGGTGAAAAGCAAATGGATCCATTGCTAGAAGGAGCAGGAAAGAAATTTTAGGCAAAATTTATGAGTGCGTTTCCTCATAACCCTTTTTTTAATAAAATGAGGAACTGTTGGTGGAAAATCAGTGTAAATTATATCAACAACCTCCTAGATATTTGATAAACTGCTCCACAGTGGAATGAACTGCGTCTGGGTGGCAGTTAAATAATCTGAGTAGAGATTGACTGTAATCCAACTGCCAAGAGATTATGTGAATGCTATTTACAATGAACTTTGTTTTAAAGAAAAAATTGTCTTGGGCAAATAGATGTCTGTCTCTTTCTTTCAAGTAATTGGGAATATTCTTGTTACAAAAATATGTATATTCATTCATCCTCTGCATATGAAGAACCCTAGACACTTTCTAGATACCTTTGTGTTATTCCTCCTTAGAGATGGATCTTATTTTGTAGATTAAATCACACCAGTTCAATTGTCTAAATACAGATAACTACACATGTGCAAAGTATCTAAGCATTTATTAAGGTCAGTGAAGGTCTGGGCAATCCTGTGGAGCCTATGGAGCTGTTCCACTCACCAGGTGGAAGATAGTATGTTAAGATGCACCTTCTAGCGCCTACCACAGCAGGTTGGTTTTGGTTTTCTGCGCGTCCTTTGGGAATTCCGGTGAGTCACAGCATGGATGACTAAGACGTGCTAGGGCATCTCCAGTGTCACTTGACAGCTTTGTTTTCACAACTGAATCAGCCTCTTCACTGACAGTAATGGGGGCCTGGACATAATGTACACATGTAGACAAGATGTTGTTTATATTGAGAGAATCCAGAAATACAGCCTGCCTGCTTGCAGCTGGGAAAATATTTGCAACCATTAGCCTCTTTGGAGTTGAAATGAACAATTTCCTTCTCCAAGAGAACACAAAGGAAAGGTCACTCTGATTTTGAGATAATGGCTACTGTTATTTACCGGAGGGATAGGATATGAGCATTGAAAGTCTTGCTTTGTGTATTCCAGACCATGACATTCAGGTCTGTTTCAGTGAGGGCTACAAGATTTCTAATCAGCAGTGAAAGAAGCCAATGTTATAGATGAAAAAGTATTTGAGATCAAAAAGGTGCTTAGGGAACATTTGTCCTCTTCTCCCAGTCACTTCCGGGTTTTCTCTTTCTGGTTTTGGTGGTTTTCTTTATGGCAACTGCTTCTGAAATCTTATACTTGGCACTAGCATCCAATTCTCGTCTCACTTCATCCTGCCTCACATTTTTTACTCTGGAGAAACAACTAATCGTACTGCCAGGGATTTAAAATTCATTATGTCTCTATATTACAACACGATGACTCTCTGGAGAACTGGGCTTTATTCTTGCCTCTGACATAGAACTGTAGCATATTTTGGGGTAAATCCCCTTTTGATGCTGTCTGGGGTGGTTAAAAAGTCTCATTAAATTTAATTTACTTAGTGCTCATATTTCTCTTATACGCTCAGGTGAGATTTATTTATGCAAGCTAGGCAGGTTGTCTGGTGTGTAGGCAGTTGCTCAGGTCTGTCAAAGCCTGAACTAGTCATTCTTACATTCACCAGAGAGAAAGGAAAACTGCAGTAGGATGATTTGTCTAATTCTAAGATAAAAATTACCTCCTTAGGTGCCTGTTTCTCTTCAGTGACTACAAAAAATGGGAGACTAGCATAAACTGAGAGATGTAATTTTTAAATATGTATAATTAGGTGAGGTGAATGACATGTTTTATAAATAGGACCTCAGGCAAAAAATGCTTTAAGTATGTTGTTTATTTAAGTGGCCTGAAAGGAGAGCTCTCATGATAAAATTAACTGCAGTCAATTAACAGATCAACGTAAATCATTCTGTAAAGCTTGAGGAAGCCTAGTAAATTGTTGTTTGTATTTATTCTTCTCTTTCTGAGAAGAAACAGAAAGAAATGCAAAGGTGAAACTGTTGTTGGTCAGTTTTGTTTTCCATCATTTATGTGGTTAACTAGAAAAGAACAGCATAACAGAAAAGTATTTTTACTTGGGGCCAGTGGGGTTTTTTTTAGCTTTTTTTTTTTGTGCCTTAACTGCGTTTCTCTCTCGGGTGTTTGATATCTTAATCTGTAGGATTTTCCAAATCTATCTGTTACATTGTAAGTGCTAAGCCTATATAAAATGAAAGAAAGAATACTTACTCCCTCACATTTACAATCCCTACATAAAAGTCTTTTTAAAATATAAACTGTGTCTGTCAAAAGGAAAATTATATATTCATGTTTACATCTGCTGTGGCTAAAAAGAAAAAAAACCCACAAAAACTTAAATCCCAGCTAGAAGAGTTTCACATAATTATAAAGGCATGGGTGATAAAGCAACCTAGCAAGAAGTATCTCCAGACATATTGCAATATTCTTA
The DNA here is from genome assembly GCA_013400055.1 of Nycticryphes semicollaris. NCBI lineage: Eukaryota > Metazoa > Chordata > Aves > Charadriiformes > Rostratulidae > Nycticryphes > Nycticryphes semicollaris. The sequence goes on along the minus strand of VXBJ01000248.1, from coordinate 738,368 downwards.
TTTCTGGATTTCATTAGAAGCAGCCTGCATAAATATCTAAATAATTCTTGAGGCAAGAAGGGCCTCCCTTGCAGAAAGAAATTAGGTTAGGCAACTTTTTGAGGCCTTTCCAGTTGTATTTTCAATGATCTGTTGGTTTTGTGCTTAGCTGCAATGAAAAACTAGAGAGCATATCTATCAGGACGTGGATTTCATTGAGAGAAAATTGAAGAAAATCAGGACACAGGCTGCAGAGAGAGCTTCAAAACAGAGCCAGCTGAATTACTTGTTATTGATACATGATTCAAAATGCACAATAATAATTTTGAAGCATCATTATGGCTTGAAATTCCATGTTTATATGAGCTACCAAACTCATACTATTATTCCTCCTCTCATCTCTTCAATTACTTAACAGCACAGAACAAATAAATTGTCTCTTTTTAGACTACTTTGAAGATGCTTGACAGAGAAATGCTTGATTTACAGGAGCAGTATGTGCTATAGATAAACATGCATGTAAATGGCTCCTTTCTCTCATGAATTAATAGCACAAGAAAAAGCTTTGCTGGCATTCCAGAATGTGAACAGACATTGAGGTTTTTCTCTCTGCTCTTTGGCCCACCCTTACACTGAGGACTGTTTTATTCCATAAAAGGCATTCTTGGAGACAATAGGTCTACAAGAAATGGCAGAAGAAACATGAGAGGAAGGTCCTTTCTCAGCAAAACTTCATCCACTTGATTAATGGCTAGAGAGATAATTTATGCAATATATTAACAGAAATAGCTGTCAATAATAATATTTACTAGTGACTGCATTTGTGGTGAAGTTCTGGTCACAATGAAAAGAAGGGTGCTTATCTTTAATATGTAAAACCTTCCAGAGATGGAAAGAGAGAAGAGCACCTCTCCTATGCTGGGTTTCTGTTACACTTCTTTGATTCAGCTGTCCCTGATTCAGCTCATTTGAATGCTAATTGCTTTCATTTCCATCCAACTTTCACTCTACGGGGAGGAAATAATACTGGGCTGACCCATCAGGGAAAGGAAACTGCTGATGCTCAACTGCTTTGAACAGTTCTACATTGCTACCAGCTGAGAATGTGTCTTACAAAGTGCTGACTATTGGATGACAGAGGGATGGATATATAGGTATTGCTATCTAGAAGGTATGAATAAGTAGAAAACTAGACAGACAGGCAGGCAGATGAATAGATCTGCGGCTCCTTGACTGTTTCAGATGCCAAGATTGCAAGTTGAACAGACTGACTGATTGATTATCTTCATCCTAGATACTTAATGGTTATGATAATAGCTGGGGTCAATCTGTTCGTGGTTGCTCATGAAAAGTAATTAATCTGGTTCATACACTTACCCAGGGGAAAATAAATTATGTATATGTCTTTCTTTGGTTGTCCTTTGTAGGCAGAATTTCCCAACTCTAAAGCACTCTCAATCTTACTCTAGATACAGAGTAATGGTTTCTTTATTAAGAGAAATAGAAATTTAAGGTCTACGAAAGCTCAGAAGAAAAATGTTAATCCACTGAAGGTGAAAGCTATTCATAAACCTGAGGTCACCTGTTCATCTCTGCATTCATACTACCTGGTACCTAGAAGGAATATGATTCTCTAGGTGTGCCACTGTCTTGCAGTATGATGGACTTGAAGGATGCCTGCTCCTCCTTACCCCATACCCAGGGAACCTTGTTTGACTAGTGGAAGTTTAGAACTCTGGTGTTTAGTGAAGTCAGTCCTACCCAAAATATTTGAATTGCATCTTCAAATTACTTGATTATGGGTCAATATGGTTCATAACTTCATATAGAAAGGCTAGTATGAAAAAAATCTTCACCTTGGGCAAGTTTAGTGTAGAGCATAACAATAACGACAGAGCTGAAAATCTCACACTTTTTCATGTCTTATTTTGAAACTGAACTTTTGAAGAAATAATGAAGCAGATTACAAGGTTTTATTTGTTTGTTTTGTTATGTAAAACTCAATTTCACAAACACTGAGCAAACAGAGTTGTATAGAAAAGCAGACAAGAAAAATCAGTTCTAAGGACCATATTGCAGATCTATTTGATATTTCTTGTTTGCTCTCTGGAAAAAAATCCAAACATGCAGCAGCAGGGTTCTCCTTTTCAAAGCCCTAACATCTGAGAAGTGAGAGGAATAAATTAAACATTTTACCTCTTGAAAGTGTCCAGGGGTGTCTCCTGAGTCTCCTGCAGAGGACTGTGAAGTAAGCAGCATAGCAAATAAGAGGGGCAATTGAATAGACTTTGACACTTTTCAGCAATTTCTCTTTGTTTCACCTGTTCCAGAGTGATTGCCCGGACTTTCTTTCTAATGTGTGGGATCTGTCAATTCTTGTTTTCTTTTAAGGGCAGCCCCACTTACCATCTTTTTCACCTTCTGTATCTATAATGTCTCACAGAGCACCTTTGCTTTTCATTCTGTTTCTCCTTTAACTTTCCTTCTCACTCTCGATATACTACATGCCTTGTTTCTTTTGAAAGCAATGTGATAGTGAACAAAATTCAGCCCATTGAAATTCAGTTTTAAAAAAAAACATGCTTACAAGTACGTGTAGTAGACACAGAATTCAACTTTGATTCTTGAATTGGGATTCATATGCTGTAATTTAGACACTTGAAGCTGGATGACTGAAAATTAAACTTCTAAATTAGACATAGAACCATTTTAAAGCCACTGGTGAATGATATCACATCTACAGTGTGGTTCATCTCACTGTCTTACATGCTTTGCTTAGGAAAAATAACCACCCTACAGGGGTACCTGCATAGATGGTTGACTACAGAGGAGGCCTGTGATGTGCCCCTTTTTTGGATCAGATGAAACCAAATCACATGAAACAGTATTGCAGACACAAGACAAATTTTCTTTTAATCAGTTAACATTAAATGTCATTGAAATTTAGCCATTTTAGTTTAGTTTTGCCAAATTATTGACAAGAGAATCAGAAAAGAGAGTGCAAGGGTAAGGAGACCTTAGACATTAACTTTTAAAATTTACATCCCTACAAAAGGAAGAATAACATGTATTTTTCAGCTACTTCATCAAACTGACTTTACCGGGAAGAGGTCAAGTTGCACTCTGCTTCTTAGGATTGATCTCATCCATATTTCATACATCGTCTCAAGACTTAAACCTGAGCCTTAGGGCTTAAATTGTGTGATTTCCAATGCACCTTGTACTGAAAATGTAAAGGCAGTTTTCTTTAATCTTGGATTTTTTTCCTAGAGGTTTTTGATGACTTATCTGAGGCAGAATTTAGAACCATAGAATCATATGATGGTTTGGGTTGGAAAGGACCTTAAAGATCATCTAGTTCCAATCCCTTGTCATGGGCAGGGACACCTCCAACCTGGTCTTGAACACCATCTGGGATGGGGAATCCGCAGCTTCCCTGGGCAACCCGTTCTAGTGTCTCACCATCCTAAGCGTAAATAATTTCTTCCTAATATCTAATCTAAATCTCCTCTCTTTCAGTTTAAAACCATTACCCCTTATCCTACAACTCTACTCCCTGATAAAGAGTCCCTCCCCATTTCTTCTGTAGGCTCCGTTTAGGTACTGGAAGGGGCTATAATGTGTCCACAGTATGGTCTCCCCAGAGCCTTCTCTTCTCCCAGATGAACAACCCAAACTCTCACAGCCTGTTTTCATAGGAGGGGTGCTCCAGCCCTCTCATCATCTTTGTGGCCCTCCTCTGGACCCAGTCCAACAGGTCCATGTCCTTCTTACGTTTGGAGCTGCAGAGCTGGACACAGTACTACAGGTGGGTCTCACCAGAGCACTGGGGCAGAATCCCCTCCCTTGACCTGCTGGACCCACTGCTTTTGATGCAGCCCAGGATGCAATTGGCTTTCTGGGCTGCAAGCTCACATTGCTGGCTCCTGTTGAGCCTCCCATCAACCAACACCCCCATCATTATATCAATTTAACTTGATATAAGCACCCTCTGCAGAAGGGAGCTCCTCAACAGACTAATCATTTCCCTTTGCCTGAGTCTAATCCATGTGTCTTCCCTGCCAAAACCCTTCTTGCTCCACTGTTGCAGGAGCCTGCTACCTGCCCTCCAGCTGAGCATCTTCAGCAAAGCAGTTCGTGACTAGTCAAAGTGTTTGGTTATTTGAGCTGACCTATTGCACAGCCCCCTAGCAATAGACTTTCACATTTTGTTTTCACCAGGCACATGTCAATTCCTGCAACTCCTTCACTTACAGGGTAAACACAGCCCAGCCACAAAGGCTATGTACTCCCCTGCTGCCTTTTCCTCTGCACGTGTTTACCCAATGTGAAATCAGCTACTTTGTTTGTCCAGTTTTGCTGATAAAAGCCCTGTTTTTCTCATCGAAAAAGCTTTTCAGCACTACGAAGCCCAAAAGCCTGTTAGAAGGGTTACGATTTTTATGAGAATCTTTTATCAGTCTATATTCCAGCGTTGCCTGTATCCCCTCTTGCTGATGCCACACACTGACAGAGACTCTGGTTACAATCTCTTAATCAAGGTATTTCCAGTGCTTATGTTTCCTGGAGCTATTTTATAAGTGTTCAGGTCAACAGACATGCCGGGGAACAGTGATTTGGAAGAGGTGGAGCTGTATGGATATACAGGGGAAAACAATCTCTACATAGGGAAAAGCAGTAGAGGTACTGAGCAAGGCAATTCTGGTGAAAATGTGTGTGTGTCTGATGGAATATCTTTAACAAATGGAAAAAAAAAAAAAAAGAAAAAAAAAGAAAAAAATAGAAATAGCACAATTCTTTTTTCCTTGCGGGAAAGAAGACCTTCACATTTCTTCACTTTGCCATTGAAACTAAGATGCAGATCAATGTTTTCAAATAGTTTTGAATGGTTTAAGAATAACCTGTCCTTTTTGAATCGTCATTACCTTATAAGCAAAAGCATCATTAAGGAAATGCCTATTCCAATAGCTCACAGGAGCCCTAAAGAAAATGCAAAAGGAACACATTCAAAACTATTTCATGGAATTAAATTGTATTGAGAAGGTCAGAACTGATATTTGGTTCTGCCTGCTACTTTTTTGAATAGATCAAACACTTCAGTGTGAACTTGATAATCCTTCTTCAAAATCAATAATCTAATGATCTATGCAAAACATCTTGTATTCATTGAGGGAGGAGTTTTGACACACATGTTGGCTTCCAGAAAACAACCTAGAAATCATTAAAAGAATGTTCCAGCCAGCTGTGATGGAAATATTTTTCATTTTTCTTTCTGTAACTTTAATATTGCATTGCTCAAGTATGTGGCTATAAAGAAAGGCAAGTGAAGTATTAATAAAAATGTAGTATATAACCAAATACTGAGCAGTCACCTGTGAAGAGAAAGAGAAGAAAAATTAGAGGGATTTAGCTTCTTTTTGTCTCAGTGTGTCATTATACATCATTATATATATATGACTCACCAAATTTTCTTCTCCATCACATATCAGAAGTCGAGGTAGCAATGTTCTGGCAGTTTTCTCCCTGGGTACAGAGGTAACCACTTCTAACCACTTCCTGCTAAAAGCATCTGAATTGTTTTCAAATAGCTGATAAATGTGAGTGCCAAAAAGAAAGCAGAGGAAAAGGAAAAAAATAGAGAGAGAAACAAAAAGAATCCAACATTTTAAATGTGAGCTATGAATTAATCAAATTAAATTATGTTCTCCACCATGTTTCTGGGAGGAAAGAAAATTACTGGTGTTCCAATAGTTGGTACTTTATTAAAAGCCACTCTACTTTTTCCCAAAGCTTTTAAAGCAGAGACAGACTAAGATTAAAATACAACCAGTAGTTAAAAGCAGCTTTCCTTTTTTTACGGAGCTTCTGAAAGGGCACTCAGGAAAACATATGCATTAAAAGCTAAAGGATAAGGATAGACAGCACTTGCACCTGGTTGCTTCAGTGTATTTTTCTCATGCCCATGCAAATGCAAGAAACAGCAAAGCAAATGCCACAAGCCAGAAAATCAGGTAAGCAACTGCTTAATTTAAGTACTGGGAAAAAAAAAATAGGGGAATTTTCTGGGTAGTTCAGTGAGAGAAATCAAGGTATGAAAAGGCATTGGGTGTATTTACTCTGCTAATAAGCCTACAATTACACTGAGAACCAAGGCTGGATGATAACTTCATTTTTAACAAGTCTGGGAAACCTTCTCCAACACCAGGAGCAGACTACAGAGAGGCCTGAGCTATCACTGCTGATCTGTGACAAAATTGGCTGCTGCAAGCAATGATTCTCAAGCAGCAATGGATTCGAAACACACATGCATATCTGTTGGAAAAGGAATTAAAGAATCACAGAATGGCAGGGGTTGTGAGGGATGTTCAGAGATCATCTAGTCCAACCCCTTCGCCAAAACAGGGTCACCCAGAGAAGGCTGGACAGGAACGCTTCCAGGTGGGTTTGGAATATCTCCAGAGAAGGCGACTCCACAACCTCTATGGGTAGCCTGTTCCAATGCTCTGCCACCCATAAAGTAAAGAAGTTCTTCCTTATGTTCAAATGGAATTTCTTGTGTTCCTGTTTTGTGCCCCTTGTCCTGTCACTGGGCACCACTGAAGAGTCTTGTCCCATCCTCTTGCCATCCACCCTTTAGATACTGATAAACATTGATGGGATCTACTTGAGTCTTCTCTTCTCCAGGCTAAGCAGACCCAGGTCTCTTAGCTTTTCCTTGTAAGAGAGATGCTCCATTCCCTTGAGCACCTTTGTAGCCCTCCACTGGACCGTCTCCAGTACTTCCTTGTCTTTCTTGAACTGAGGAGTCCAGAACTGGATATTGCACCAAGGCAGACAGATAAGCTTGTGTACAGTGGTCTGCATATCCATGCAGATATCTGGGAGTCTCCTGGATGTGATCCCTGAAACTCTTAAAACAGAGTAGCTGAAATGGATCAGGTAATCACATCGCAGAACGAACTATTCCTCTCTTTTGACTGGAAAATCCTGGATTGCCTGGCCTGAATTTAGGGACCTACCTCTTAGATGAGAAAATAATGTCAGATGAATCCCATTTCTGTGCAGCTGACCAGATGATCCCACTAGGATCACATCTGTAATGGCAAAAGCTTTATTCTCTCATTGCAAAGACCGTAAGAATCACAGTTCCTATGGCAGACACATCTTCAGCGGGGAAAAGAAAAAAAGAAAAAAAGACAGTCAACAGAAGGGAACCTCATGATACATTTCTTAGGTTGATAATTATTTTTATTTTTAGTGGTGGTATTTGTCTGCATTTCCTGCTCAAAGATACTGGAACATATTTTACACCAGCAAAGATGTAAACCCCACCATGTTTTGGATTAGTATAGTCCCTGTTCCAGGAAGAAACTTAAGTATGTGTGCAGCATTAACCATGAGAGTAGATTGATAGATTTCCGCAGCTGCCATGGACTGTTGACCAAGGATTCAACAACTCCTTCAAAACATTAAAAAGACTCTAAAATCAAGAGAAAAATGTTTGGTTTTCTATAAAACCTTGACTTTTCCAAAATATTCCATCTAACCCTGGTTATGAAAAGAATAGTAAATTAGTGTTTTCAATACCATCATTGTTGCAGCTTTTTCTTTATCAGAAGGAAAGTGAAAAAGCTATTTTCAGTCAGAACTGGAATGATATTTTTTAATCCCTTGCATAAAATATGACAGTTCTGTAATCTGTGATGGTGGCATGTGGAAAATTATTCTATTAATATTCAACTAGCCATAAAATTTACTTTTTATTCATTTTTTATGTTGTACCTACTCACAAACACGTAAAAGACAGTACTTTTTCTTTTTCTTGACTTTTAGAGCTGATTTCACAAACGCATCTAGTATTGTCACAATCAAGTGACCGAACCCCCGTGGAAACACCCATGAACAAGTTTCCTTAACTGTGAACAGCCACGTAGGTGTGGCACCAAGGCCAGGGCAACTGTTAAACTAATTTTTTTTCTTGGCACCTCAGGTGGATTTTAAAGATTGAACTGAGCTCTGTAGAACCACAGCAATACTTCTGGCTGTACCTGAGGTGCAGGCTTTTAGGATCATAGAATCACCTAGGTTAGAAGGGACCTTTCAGATCATTGAGTCCAACCACCAACCTAATACTGACAAAATCACCACTGAACCATGTCTTTCAGCATCACGTCTACGTGAATCACTACTGTGATTCAATCACTTCCCTGGGCAGCCTGTTCCACTGCTTAATAACACTTTCAGTGAAGAAATTTTTCCTGCTATACATCCTGAACCTAGCTTGGCACAGCTTGATGCCATTTCCTCTTGTCCTATTGCTTATAACTTGGAAGAAGACACTGACGCACACACCCCACCAGATACAGTCTCCTTTCAGGTAGTTCTAGGACCGATAAGGTCTCCCCTCAGCCTCCTTTTCTCCAGTTCCCTTAGCTGTTCCTCATGAGACTTGTGCTTCAGACCCATCACCAGCTTCGTTGCCCTTCTCTGGACATGCACTGTCACCTCAACGTCTTTCTTGAAGGGTCTCAAATTCATCACAAATCCACGTTTACTGCTTGATAGCCTGAGAGAGCCCTGCTTCTGGAGGGGCTTAAACACTAGCTTTGAGGCACTGATTAATACATTCAAATGATTCTGCCTTTGCTTTGTCAACTTTGCCATCTGCCTGCTTCTCCATCATCTGTCCAAATGGGAAGGGATAGGCCCACAGACATCCATCTCCTCTCAGACACTCCTACAAGCAATGCCAGAGAGACTGCAATGCATTCCTTTTTTACTTGGAGATGTCTAAAAGCTGACATGAAAAGTCATTATGACCCTGAGCGGTCTCCAGTGTGGCTGTAAAGTGAAGTGGTACATATTTCACTTAGCTCTCAGTCAACAGTGGCCTTGAAAGCAGCATGTAGGGTGCTCTCCAGTAATGTTTGGTGGTCTAGGAGCCAATACATCGTGCTCAGGATGAGTTTCAGCCATGTCTGAATCCAGAGATTTGCAGTCTCACAACCTATACAAGGCTTGAGAGCCTGACCTTCGGCTTGCTCTACTAAAGGGATGTCTGGTGTAAACACATGGTACTACCCTGCAGATGCACCTCCAGCTACTTTTATATCATTTCAGCAATCCCAGCGAAACAGAAATGGAAAACAGGAGGGATGTGACGTCCTCGCTGTAGGATGGATAGTGGAGTCCACGCGTGCTGTACTGGATGCTGAGAGTCTCACTGGAAAGATAGTGATATAATTCATCCATTAAATGGAACATCTTAATTGGTAAATGTCAAGGGAATCTGTCAAAAGCATAATCCAGTTTCAGTGGGTCTCATCCTGTTTTACATCTCACTCTGTGAAGGTCCCGGCTGCCATCTAGTGGAGTCGTGGTGTGTCTTTAAACTAAAATAAATATATAAATTATCCGGGGCCGGGGTGTGGGGGGGCGGTAAGATAAATAGCCCCATTACTTGATAAAAAGTAATAAAAGAAATAAAGTGGCCTGGACATCAATGAAACAGAGGACAGACCCACATCACAATCACAGAAAATAGGGGATAAAGGGACACTGAAGCTGCCTTGCTCACTAGTTCTGAAACCATTTGTATCTTACGTCTCCCCTCTGTGGAAAAACACACAAGGGTTTTCTTTCCCAACTAAAGAAAAGTTGGGCTGTTTTCAAAGTAATCATATGATAGTTCAATTCCCCCTACCCAGAGGTTTTTCTGGGATGTGCAGTTTGCAACACAACTGTACTGGTTTTGCTTAGAAAAGGTGGCAGATATTTTTTTATTGAAAGTTCAGTTTTCAGCTTTGTGACCAGTACTGTTTGGTCATCCGCCTCACAGGTCAGAACATACATCTGTCCGACCTGTACCTCGTCACTGATGGGGGCCAAAACTCACGCCTAGGAAAGAGCGCAAGCATAAAGAGCTGTCAAACTGATTTGGACTCAATGGCCTGTTCTATATATTGTTATTATTTGTTCAATAAGGAGATGGAGAAAATCCTGGACCTGTTAATGCATTTGATGTGGTTCAGGTGTGACTATCTATTTCTCTAGTTTCTCATTAGCACTTCACATTATTGGAAATGAATGCTGTTACCAAAAACGATGTTTCTACGCTTTTCTGTGCTGGTATGAGCACTTATCCAGACATATTCAATTAGATCAAGCCTAGCCAAAAAAAACCCCTGAGTTATTAAAATAAAGTTTGTGTTTGGGCAGAGCAGGGGAGGCACTACCTCACTTTCTCATCACTTCTTAACCTAGCTAGAATAGGTAGAGCTAAATCCCATTCCTGATTCTAGCTGTTTGTCCTGGTCACGGGCATTCTAGCTCAGTCATTTCTGCTTTATCCACTGTTATTGAAGAAAAAGAAAAGGACAACTTCAGGGTGCTTCTTCCCACTTCCCTAACACAGTTCTACAAAATTTCAAGGTGAAGTTTGGCTCAGTGAATATTTCCCATCTGTGGCGTAAGGAGTAGCTGTTATAAGAAATAAATATTTTTTCTAGTTTAAAAATGCAAAGAAGTGCTGAGATATCAATCTGACGAGTTGAACTTGGGCAAAGGAAATGGTTACAAATAGCCCTCCAATTTGGAAGTGGATTGACCAGAAGAAAGGACTATGTAAGCTAAACTTGGAGCAAGGAGTATCATGACCATCTAGACAGCTCTGCGCATGACCAGCTGTGGTACAGACTGTCAGTCAAGTGAGTGCAATAGAATCATAGAAACATAGAATGGTTAGACTTGGAAGGGACCTTAAAGATCATTAAGTTCCACCCCTCCGGCCATGGGCAGGGACACCAACCACTAGAGCAGGTTGCTCAAAGCACCATCCAGCCTGGCCTTGAACACTTCCAGGAATGGAGCATCCACAACTCCCCTGAGCAACCTGTTCCAGTGTCTCACCACGCTCACAATAAAGAATTTCTTTCTAGTATCTAATCTAAATCTCCCCTCTTCCAATTTAAAGCTGTTACCCCTTCTCCTGTCACTCCACTTCCTGAAAAAGAGTCTCTCTCCAACTCATCTGTAGCTCCCTTCAGATACTGGAAGGCTGCTATAAGGTGTCCCTGGAGCCTTCTCTTCTCCAGGCTGAACAACCCCATCTCTCTCAGCCTGTCCTCACAGGAGAGGTGCTACAGCCTTCTGGTCATCTTCATGGCCCTCTGCTGGACCCATTCCACCAGTTCCAATAGGGGAAATAAAGGAACACAGATTTACTGTAGACATTTGAGTGTAGACTGCAATATTGAAGATTTATTGTGTGCTCCTGTCACTTTAGGAAAAGTATTAATTGTCCACTTTGATACAGCAGATTTGTTCAATCACATAAAAAAGACAGAAAAACCCTGTTACTACCTAAAATAACAAATAACTTTACACTTTCTTTTCTCATCTTGTAAAATATTTATATAAATGAAAAATTGATTGCATTTGAACAACAATATAGGTGAAATAAATGCTTCCAGTTGTTTAATATTATAACATGAAATATGATCATTTTTTATTTTTATTTGTGACCACACAACATTGATGTTCTTCAAACAGAAAAGTAATGAAATATTCATACAAACTACAACTCACTTTTTAAACCCTTTACTTATAAGAGTTTCACAGTATGTTATAAAATCATTTTCACTAACCAAAAACCTCATCATTATTCTGACGCATTTTGCAGTAAGATCTGATTAAAAGCTTCATTCTTTATGGATAATTGCAAGACATTCACCTTAAGGATACCATATTAGTATCTTAATTTGATAATATAAGAGCACAATTCAAGCTAGACAGTGATTGTATAGTTGTAATTGTCTCTCTTGCAGTTGAAGCTGATGTGAATTACGTGTGTCTGATCTCATTTTCAATTTCCAGACATCTCCCTGATCATCAGGGAACAGCACCATTATAATTAAAAGATGTTTCATGCTTGTTCCCAATCTGTTATACAGGAATATTGTCATTTTTCCTACAGATACAGGCAGGCAAGACAGAAGACCTGGGATCTTACAACATGGAAGGATTTCAGGTACAAATGGGTTCAAATAACAAATTTTGACAGTAGAGTTTTTATTAGGGTAATCAGTCCAAAGCTCACCGAACGCTTTGGGCTTGTTCTAATATTTTTTTGTTTTTTCTTCTCTACAATGTCCTACAATGAGACCATAACACTTATCCCTATAGGACATACCTTGGTAGAGGTACCAAGTGTTCACTGTATTACAGATTGAATCACAATTCAAATAAAGCAAACCCTTGAAAAGCTGCCTTTTCTTCTCTCAAATCTGAAATTATTTTATTCTGTAAAAACAATAATAGTAATTCAGCCCTGATATTAAAGACAGAAGAACGACAATCGTACAATGTTACTTATGATATGATGCACTATTTTATTTTCTTAATATAAAATATATACTGTTAGTAAGAGAGACTTTGCCATTGCTATCGATTGCCATTGAAATTATTACAGTTACATTGTGTGTGGAAGCAATGCAAAGCACTAAGCCAGGCAGAAAAAAACATTGTTAATGGGTGATTGTTTTGACTGAGGAAAGGAAAGAAAAAAAAAGGACAAAACCAATAGACAAGATCCTAACAAAAAATGCAACCTGAATATGTAGTGTAGAGGAACCTAATTGAATACTCTACACTGAGATATTTTAATTTTAAAAAAATAAATAAAGGAACATATAAAAAAGGAAGATGGGATCTTTAGTGGTGCCACGCTGCCAAAAATACCAGTTACTTTTAGGAATCTGGCAGGTGTTTCGAGGATAAAAGGTGAAAAGTTAATCAATGTCATTCAATTTGTCATGATACAACATAAAAGTCAATTCCAAATGACTTAAATTGCACTAAAGCTGGCGGAAACCTGATGGATGCACCTAAAACTGCTGATCTTTTTTATTTTCCCACTGCAGCCTGCAGTGAGATCAGCTCAGCCAGTGCCCCGGAAGCTCTTTTTCACTTGTGTCTTTATGCATTACAGTGCAAACACCATAGTTATTTGCACACCCTGGAAATGATTTGTTATCTTCAGGTCAGTTTTCTATTGCTTTGGTTCTACTCCAAGTGAAAGTAAATCATTTTAGTTAATCAAAGTTTGGTTAATCGATTAGCAAAATTTATTCTTTAAAGGTTAGAAGTTTCTGTTACTCACACTTTTCCTATTTTATCAAACTTTGCATGTGAAAGATAAGAACTTGCAGAAACATAATCTTACGGAATAAGCGTGCCAAGGCAGTGTTAAACTCAGTAAAAATTATCTAAATTCAATGCAATCCCTTTTGGGAAAAACTGAACATTTCTTAAGTTTTTTTAATTCTGCTTATCATTTTATAATCAAGATTGAATTTGCTAAAAATGAAATGTAACCTTAGTATCTCTGCCCTCCCTAATCATAGCTCAAATTAATTAAATGGAGTCATGTCTTCTGATTCTACCCACTTTTGTGTTAGTTTTTGTGTTAGTTTCAGCTATCCCACAGGGAAGTATTCTCCATGTAGTGGCTATTTACATCAGGAAGGAGTGAAACACTCTCTGAAGATCCCTGCCTCTGTTCCTGTTAGAAAAAGCTGAGATCAGTAGAAAAGGAAAAAGACCTAGTTTTTGATAGTCCTATTTGGGTGAGAATGGATACCATAGCTATTTGAACGCAGACAAATAGTTGTCCATTTTATATATCTGATACAAACTTGATGGAAATTATTTGGACAGACTGTTAGTATTCTTTACTCAGAGGGATTTTGGACCAAGCTCTTAGTGCAGGCTTCTGTGAAAGCAGAGAATAAGATCCCTGAGAACTCCACCTATTCATGTGCTCTCATATCTCTTACTAATGTGTCCAGTTAATATCATCATGGTAACACCATTTCAGTATTGTGGAATTTAATTACAAGGCAGAAAATCCAATTGATACAGTCAAGGGTTACAGATCTTAATATGACACATCACTGGTTGAGACATGAAAATAATAAAAAGCCACCACACATTCAGAAATCAGCTGAGGCAGACAATGGTTGATCTGTTCAGCAGAAGAAAGAATTTTATTTGTTTTTTATTGCCCCTTCTGTTATCTTCCAGTTACAGACATGATGGTCTTCCGAGTAATTTTGCCACTTCATACTTAATTATACATTAACAGAAGTGCAGAAGCTGTAGGAAATTTTCTATCTAAGCATGTGCAGTAAAGTCGTGTAAAATTTAGACTTTAATTAGTTAAGTTATTACTCTGAGCTCCTTTCGAGGTGATAGAAACCCTGATCTTTTTGAGACTGAAAAGAACCCATTTCCACAAAAGAAGACTCATTCAACTTCCTCAACACACATGCTTACAGGTTATGGCACTTTTTCAGACTAGCTGGATACTATAGAACACTGGAAGTCATGCAAAACTTATCTTTATCTTAGTCTCTCGAACTTTCAACAGAACATCAACAGTTTGACACAAGCTTCCATCCAGCTCACCTTGAATCCTTCTGGATAAGAGAAGGAAGCCAATAGAAATGATATCTTGGGCCCCACATTGTAATATGTGTCTCAATATGTCATTGCAGAGCTGGAAATAAACCCCTTCCTCCCACTGATCCATCAGACTTTTCACCCCCTCTTAGATCTGAATTTAGCCATTATTGTGTTTTTCACAGATGGAAGGAAAAAAACAAAGAGAATATATTTTTATTTTTATTTTTTTTTTTTTTCATGGAAAGAGGAAGACACCTCCTTGGCAATCAGCTTTTACATAAAACTAAATGGCATAACATCCCACTTCTTCAAGTTAGCTGCAATTACCTGGATACAGCAAATGAAAAAAAAATTAAAAAGAAAAAAGAAAAAAGAAAAAAGAAGGCAAGTCTACTTTTCTCTGTTATCACTTGTGTTGTTTAATCAGTCTTGGCAGGTCACTGGAAGGTCCAGAAGAGCTGGGTGAAAATATATCAGTCTGAAAGTTTGAAAGTTGACTGTTTGGTACAGCTTAGCTTCCTTTGCTCCTTTCAAAGCCCTGATGCCCTCATGAAAGAGGTTAATCAATCCATTCATCTGCAGTTCACAGTAATCATTGGGGTGAAGCATATCAAAAACAGCCAACCAAAGAAACAAACCCCCTCAAGTACAAACACTGGGAATGCAAGTTTATTTTTAAGACTCTTAAAGTTTTTCAGCACTGGAGAGCAGTAACAGTCACATATAAGAAAATGCTTAGCAGGATTCCTAGCAGTCATCTTGTCCGTTTCCTGTGAGGCTCATTTTCTTTCTGTGCAAAAGTTTGCTTTTCTGTTTAGTTTACTTGCAAAGAGCAGCTATTCCTTGATCATTATCTTATGGAGCATTGTCCCAACACCTCCACCTTCTGCTACTTGGCTATCAGAAATATTCTAACGTGTAGCTACTGAAATAACAGAACCTGAGACTGTATGGTGTTTTATTGTGAACTTTGAATCTTTTTGCTTCTAAAAAGACAATATAAAAAGAAAATATAAGAGGGCTTTCTAGCCATTGTATTAAAGTTTGACGAGATATTCACCTTTTTATTTGCATGTCTGCTCAATCAAAACCAGAAGCAAAGCTTGAACAAGCCAGATAGACTCCATTTCCCATTGCGTAAGGGTGGAATATCAGTTTTCTGAGCTGATCATCTATGGTGTGACTGGAGGGTGTTACTGGTGTTCACTCCCTAAATGCATGATGATGTATGGTTCATCAGTGAAAATGCCACTGCCAGGAAGTGAATCAAGAAGCGGTGATTTTTGTGTTTGCTGTGGTGTAAAATATATCACTCAGAGGGCTGTAAACCAGTCTGTACTTAGTATGTCCCTGCAATTCTTGCTCTGCAAAAGACATCCACTGGGCAGAACTGCTGTAGGAGGGGATCGTCATCCAATTTGCTCAGTATAATCTGCAATTATTGGGCTGGGTGGGATTTTCAGTTTGTTTGAAGTTTGGTTTTTTTCCTGATCAGCCTTTTATATGTGATAACTCCAGATCCTGATGCCACTCTTAGCATACAGATGTGGTCATTTTTACTCCAGAACTAGATGGCACAGTCCATCTTGTCCTCCTCCACACTGGCATAAGTCCGTATCTCTTACCATGCCACCTCCGGCCAATTTCAGTTTGTACCTCAAAAGGAAAGGAAAACTCTATTTTGTGGTCAAATACTTCTGGGGAGTAGACTGATGGGAAAGAGGAAAGACAGAAATGGTGGCTAGGGAAGGGTAAAATTTAGACATCTCAGTTCAAATTAGTTCCTCCAGGCTCCCTTTCTGCTAATAGGGAAAAGTAGGATCCCCCAATGAATGTTTCATTTAGCTTGTTTCAGCATGCTCATCTCTCTACACTAATGAGAATATCTCAGAGGTGGCCTCCCGTGTTGAAAACAGTAAATGAACCCTACTCTTTCTTTGAAGAAATAAGGACATGCTTTAGTAGTTCACCCAGTCCTGCGCTCCTAATTAACAACTATGGGCCAAATCATCAAGGTTTATTATTAGAGCTGTCACACAGTTAAATAACTGAAAAAAACATACCATTTCCATGTTTAATTTACCTGGTTTCAATTTCTATCTGGTGGTCCTCAATCCACCTTCTTTTGCTGAACTGAAAATTCTATCAGCACTAAGTAACTTTCTCCCATCAAAGTAGTTACACTTTGGTATCTTTATGCACAGTCAGGTCACCTCAATCTTCTGGGAAATAAATGAACATGAGGTCTCTATCTTTACTACTCTAAAACATATTTTCCATCACCAGAATGCTTTTTGTATCTTCACCCCTCTTTTTTTTTCTGACCTATATATTCTAAATAGAAAAACAAGTTTTTCAACATGAAGAAATACTGTAAAGATTCATGAGCATATTAAAAAATACTAAAACATAATATTTCAGTATTGGGCAATCAGCATAAATTTTAGTTATTTCCAATTTAATCATAAACTTTTAGTAGATGGAGATCTCTTTGCATCACTGCAGCAGCTTGTACTTTCATGTCTGGGATTAACAGGGATTTTCCAGGCACTACTATAGTACAAAAATGTTCAGAAAGAATTAAAAATGCTTGATGGAATAGCAAAGCAGTAAAAGTTCATTTGTCCACTAGATGGCTTCATTCCCATGGAGATAATTGAAATGAGATCCAACGTCATTGATTCTCCTGCTAAGGTACAAATCTAAGAAGCTAAAAGATTTTATTATCTGCTTGTACAAAACTGATTATTAACTCTATATATCTGCCAGTGAAAGCAATATTGTAAAAAGATATAGTTCCCTTACCTCTTGGTTCAGAAAACAGTAGAGAACTGCCACAATAAACCCCTGAAAAAGAATAAAAAACAAAACAAAACAAAAAAGTGTTGAGTGTTAGCACAGTTTGAAAAAGCCACTTGCACTATCTGACTTCATGATGGCACTGTGTATGTGAGTTAGTCAATATCACTATAGGTTGGGGGATTTTTATAAACCAGATTTTTTTTTTTATACCTCCAGTAATGTTGATCAGTCAGTGGCATTTCACCAAAGGCAGTCACATGGTATGAATTCGCATGAACAGATGATATGGCAATTGAAGTTCGCCCACGTATGCTCACAAAAAATATGGTCTCTTCTAGAGCCAAACACTCTGTGAACCAACTCTTTAAACAGTGTAAATCAGTGAGGAAACACAGACTTCATAAGGAGACACACGTATGGGGTTCAAACAGCTTTCTAGTCAACTTCTGTGTCTTTGCAGTTTATCAGAGGAGATCAAACTCTGGCCTATTGCATACCTGTGTTCAGATTCTGAACTGAGATAAACCCAGGAAAATCCTAGAAGGTCAATGTGATCGGATACCAGCTAAAAAGCATCCTTTTATTCAGTTAATTTATACCTTACATTATTAATTTACTCAGTGAAAGTCAGCTCCGAGTACAGAGGGTTTAAGGTGCGTAGGTGCATTGGACAGGTTTAACACAGTGGATCAAATCCTCAAGGGGACCAAACCAGCCCAACTGCTCAGTTGTTGGTGTTGCTTACTGACAAATGATGCCATGCAACCATTCTGATGGAGATACGCTCCCTTGTGAAGTCTGGCAGGATTGCCTACTGCTGCGTCTTGTAGGTCCTGAGGTGCAGCACAGGGAAACAGAGAAAACCAAAGGGCAACTGGGTGCTGCCTTGCTCATAACTCAAGTAGTAAAGCCACCTGGAGGGTCTGGTATTGGAATCCCAGTAACTGTACTAGTTGGCACCAAGCTCCTCAAGCTGTTCATACCCTGTGGTTAATTCAGAGCTGTTGGGAGGATCCTAAGTACACCAAACATTTTGCCTACCCAGGAGGAAAAAGCCTGTAGCACTCTTCAGGGCAGTGGTCTGCATGGGGCTGATATGTACATCAGTCACTATTCTATATCTATATGCTAGTCTCAATTTATTTGTTCCCAAAGAATTTGCAAAGGGGCTGGACCTACAGCTCTGGTTGCCTTTGGATAATTTAACATCAGCCCAGAGCAGCTTGGTCTTGTCAGGGAAGGTACATGGATGGTAGCAAAGAAGGTTTTCCATGCTTGACTTTGGCACACCACCCAATTCAAACACGTACCTGAAGGACATGGCCTTTTATTTGCAAAATTTGCAAATATGGTGTATAACCTGGTAGGATGCAGGTCACATTCAGATACTATAACTCGGCAAAGAACCATGAACTCTCTAAGGAGACACTAGCTTCAGGTTCCAATGACTTTTTGTGCAATAATAGTTGTCATGTGGACACTGTATTTAACGAGAAAATTTGCTAAGAAGGAATTGAAACCTCTGTGGTCATTTTACCTGAAAAGATCCAATGCAGAGCTCTAAGTAAAGCCGAACCCCCAAGCTGGTATATTCCGGAAGAAAGTTGAAGACAATATAATGAGTTCCAAATAATGGAATTAGAAGCAGAGTTGACCTTGAAAGACGTCTAGCAAAGAAGTAAGGTAATATTATTTTCCTGAGTAAAGACCGATGCATGTAATTTGCAAAGGTTATGAACAGATGTTAAAAAGAGAATCTAAAAATCTACAGGTGAAGTTCATATCTCTTGGAACTACAGTGCTGGGCAGAAAGTATAATGACTAATTAGCTGGAAATAAATTTCTGATTTCTAAGTAAATAAGATTTATTTGTAAGTAAAAACAGAGGAAGTAATATGCAGGCTCCTTTTATAGTTCACATACAGGTAAAGGTATCTACAGAGAGTAATTTACCCTACCCTTAATCAGACATCTAATGTGGGTTCAATTAATGGTTTCCTAATCTCTCCATTGATTGTAAGTGAAAGGTAGACATCTGAACTGCTCTAAATACTTCATGTTTAGATGGTCATTATTATTTGAGGAAACTTTGAATAGTTTGCTTCGGAATGGGATAAAGTTAGGAATTTCTAAAATTTAAATATCAGCCAAAATGAGCCTGTCTGTGACACTGAACATGTGCTTCTCATTTTAAAACAGATGATACAAGTTTTTATGATTTAAATAATTGATTTTTTTTATGCCATACAGTACCTGTACTGAGAAGAATTATTGAAGTTGATTTGTCTAGGGTCTAGCTTTTTCAGCAAAATTCTGATGATGTTGATAAATAGGACAAAATTTACCTGTTCATAATATTTTTTTGGGGGAAAAAAAAAAAAAGGTTACTTTCATATGTAATACTTTGCAATGAAAATGTGGGTTTTTTAAATTCAGCTATTATGTAATTTGTGTACCAATGTAAGATTATTAATGTCATTCCTTTTGGCATCATCCAAGCATCTCAACAGGTCACATTCCTTCTTAAAGAAATGAAAGATGAAAGAAAAAGAAAAGAAGAGGAAAACTTGAGAATTTGACTTTGTTAAGTAAACTTCTTGTCAATAGCTTGTGTGATTCGATTTTTTTTTTTATTTTTTTTTTTGCGGTTCATATTCTATTCTCTTTTGAGATGATATTGCAGTAAATTCTGGCTAATATCTTTAGAGATTATCAGTAGAATTCATTGGACTAAATATAGTTATTTTCAATGACATGTCTGCATCTGAGCTGATCATCCTTTTCTCCTTCTGTAGGAGCCAGTCAGTAAACCCAATAGAGTCCCAGGTGGAGCTTGGACTGAGGCATCTCCTCCAAATGGAGGCATCTATTGTAGACAACCTATCTTGCAAAGCAAATTTTCTACAGTTCCAGTTTGGCACATCTTTATCAATGTCCATGAAGCTGCTCAGCTTTTCACAGTAAGAGTTTCTCCCTATGAGTTTTGTGTGCATCCATAAACACCAGCTCTTCATTAAGTGAGGCTAAATGCTTAATTCTGCCTAAAAATGTCCACATTTTACAAGGAAGTTGTCTTGTTTTATCCGTTAGTGATAAATTAAGCAGAAAACAATTCACTGTAATTCCCTGATTTGCTTGACTTCAAACATGGATGTCAGGTGGAGATAGAGGGAAATGTAATATTTTATAGAAGCATGGCAAACTGTGATCACAATCCACCTTGAGATTTTTCATTCACACTATTTGCCTATGTATGCCTTATTTATATGCATATGTCCTCCAATTAAATTAAGCTTTTAATAGATGGACTTAAGGTCATCCATTAGCCGCTTTTTCAAACATTGCTTGGGTTTAATGACATGTGGGAGTAATCATACACGATAATCATTTAAAGTCCATAAGTTTATTCAATAAGTATCAGGCTCAAGAGCTATTATTATTGTTATCACCTATGAACAGAAACATATTGCCTTTGAAAGTTTGCATTAAAATTTATAGATGATTCTGGACTCAGGCTAAAATCTGTATTTTCAAATATTTCAGGGATGGCTTAACCTCTCACCTGCTGTTAATTTCTACCAAACTGACAATTCTACGAAATCTTTCATTTCTTTGAAGGATGAATGGGAGAGGGGAGGGGAGGGCACTTCTTTGCCTCTTTTTAGATTTGCATTGAACATAGGTAGGTTTACAGTAAAAATTATACCATTCCTCTTCCTTAATTCAAATATTTCATCAAACAGTAATCAGATTTTAATTTAAAAGTCTCTTTTCTTCTAATCAGTGATGGTGAATTTAGAAGTACCTACCCCAACAGAAATTATAATAGGTCCTTTGATTAGCCACCAGTATGGAGAGCCTTGATTAACATCCCAGCATCTGAGAAAATAACAGTAAGTTTAGAAAAGTCGTGTAATCACTACAATGAAGACACCACCCAGAAGTGTCAGTGAAAATCTGAAGTGAGACGCTTTTGTGGAAGTGCAGGTATAGCGCAAATATCCGCAATTTAAACTGTGCTCTGGACAGGACGTACTCATTACAGATTATCCTACTCTTTTCAAAAAGTAATAGCCATCTCGATGTGTTAAGTGATAGTCATGGATGCAACAACTCTGACAAAGCACTTAAAGAGATGATGCCATAACTGATATAAAGTTATAGCTTTTTTTCTTCAAAGACACTTATTTATGTTGTGAAAAGCTTTGTCTGTGTGAAATAGTGAGCACTGCAGGTTTCAGAAACATCAAAAGATAATTTTGCATCAGAAACTCCCAGAATTTTGCTTTCTTACTTTGTTACCTGATTAGAATCTCTTTTTTTCTTGCAGCACAAACAAATATTTCATGTTCCTGGGAAGGATCCCACACACAATTACAATACCTCATTATACTCTAATGGGGATTGTAATCCTCATTCACTGTGTCTGTAGTGGAATGGAAATGCAGAACTCCACCACAGGAATTAATTTACTTGGTGATGTAGGGAAAGGTGGCTAATATACTATTTTCCCATGTAATTGAAATTACGTAAGCTTTCATCACTATCAATATTTTAAATATGTAACCCAAGAATCGAGAATAATGTAACACAATTACTTACGCTGTATCTTCAAAGTAGAATTTTGCCAATATCCATACAAGGGTGAAAAGTGTTGGAAAACCTATTAGTTAAACAAAAACTCTGATTGGCTAATTTCATCAATTAATCCAAATCTTGTCCACTGAAATTCTGCTGTGATAATACAAAGTGCTCATTTTCAAACCTGTAATCACCATTTGTGGCCCATTCATGTAAGAGAAATTACTTTAGACTTGTGGTATAACTCTGAAAAGAAATGCCCTACTACCCATGATAGAATGAAACAAGTTTAGGCTTCGACTGCTTGTTGATCATGAGTCATTGTGAACAAAGGAACACACTTTGCACTGAATTTGCAACCTTTTATTAACATGAACACAACTCACGTGTGGGATCTCACCTGAAGTCAGCCCCTGCCTGCAGGTAGGTACGTTAAAACCCAGTTTTAGTCACTAAGCTTTTTGCATGACAAAATGTTGGGAAATGGAATTTACTAAATCTTAAAATAATAGTAATACTACCACTATACACAGAGAAAATGTGATACAGTCTACCTTATACCTCCCTAAAAACGCACTTGAAGTCCCCCTAAAACACAAACAGTGATTCAGTCTGCCTAGTTGTCAGGCTTACCTAAAACTTTGGTGGCAACGTGCATGGATTGCCTTCCTGAACTGACCAAAAACTCCCCTAGGCCACAGCATTCACCTGCTATATATCCTCAGGAGGGTGTTCTGTGCTTTTTTCCTTTACACAGCAGCTTTGTGCAGGAAATCACCTATTTCTTCTAAGTCACTGCAAAGGTCTGAACAATTAGATTTATTGCAGACTATAAGAGAAAGGAGTGGAGAAGTTGCTGTCTCATGCCTACACTGTTATTTAGGGGACATTCACACAATTGCCGAGGGCAAAAGATGAACTGTAGCAATATCAAGACTACAAAAATGCCTGCTATGCCTCCAGATGGACCAATTCACAGAAGACTGTAACTATATACACGCATGAAGTGAAGCAAGGTACACATAACTTAGTAGATTGGGATAGTTCATCAGAGGAATCTCTGTTTTCAATGTGGATAAGAAGATTAAGTAGACTGGATCTCTCTCTGTGGGTTCACAAATGTACTTAATTTTCCACTTCTTTCATAGGAACTGTAATGCCACATTCAAAAAAATGTGATTGTTTCTCCTTGGGTACTCCTAAAATCAAAGCAATGCCCAGTTAGGGTGCTTCAATTAGGCAGATTAGGTTCCACAGGAAAATCTTGCCTTTTATTAATTTCTTATAAAAGTCTTACTTACCCCAGCCGAAGAGGACAAGCCACCAAAAATATCTTCTTCCATGAGAAAGAGATGAGAGTAGTAGACAGTTTAGGTAAAGAGCCTCTACTAGCAGCCACATGAAATTTGTCATCATGAAGTAGTGACAGAAAACAACTGAGATCTTGCACTCAGTCTAGGGAACAAGAAAGTCATAGTTTTGGCATTACTTGTACATACATATGTATGATTTGCAGAGGCAGTAGTTTTCATAATTCTGTCTCAGATCTACAAATATCTCACAATTATGATTGTCAGATGCATGTTTAAAGGGAAAGTATACATGTAATATGGTTTTATGACTGTTAGGACCTTAACCATCATAATAACTTGGAATCTCCACTAAATCTTGGTTTATATCTCTATGCTATAAATATAGTTTAGTGTCCCAAGCATGTGATTTCTCCCACAAATGCATTCCTTCAGTATAGCTTATACAAGTAGAGTCAAATAGTCCATAACCCTTGGACAAAAGTATGTTCAAGGACCCATGATATTTGCTACTTAGGCTGTTTTAAATTTTTGTTTGTCCACGAAAAAAGCAGAAGAATCATCCCAAAAACCTCTGTTTGAAAACCATAGCCATGGTGCCAATATTTGTGGCTGGACCAAAGCTAAATTGATTGCTTAGTACCTTGCGTGTCTTGTGGTTTACAATTCAGAGGTCCCAGTCAGAACATGAAATCCAACATTTTCAGAAGAAATATCTTTCAAAAGTTGTGTTATGAGATACTCAGAGATATGGAATTTTAGGTTCCAGATTATACAAGTGTCACAGTGCAATGTTGCCATTTTTCCTTTTCTGTGGCAAAGCCTGTATCTGATTCAAAGTACTACAGGATCACAAACTGATGAATTTGGAAGTCCTGACGTGCACATTTATGGAGTTAAAAGATACTGATAAATTATTATCACATTTTCACTACCACGTTAGAAGGAAAAAAAAAAAAGTAGTAAAAAAGAGCAATGAAAAGTGAAACCATGGTATGCAAAAACTTCAAGTACCACAGAATCCTGTTTTTCATGTGCTTACTGTAGAGAAGCTGCAATGATCAATGTCTTCCTGTTGGAAAAGGACTGCATCCTTAATGAAAACAGCAATAGCTTTTAAGATAAAAGTAAAAAAGAGCTGCACATGGATATAATTTCTGGGACAGCGAAGCCTCCTGGAAAAAAAGAAGAAATGTCCTGAGGTAATTAATTGACTTGTGCTAACAGTCATTCAACTATGAAGTAAGCCCCTCTTTCAGGCACATACAGAAAGAACACTTCCATCCACTCAGCTCTTCCTGAAGGCAGGCAGAGATAGAAATCTTCCTGGTGTAAAGGAATTCACTCATAGACTACATCTTAATCTCCTGCCTTGTTAGGTGCTACCCTAGTGATGTTCCTGCTCTTCCAAATTCCAAGGATCTCCATTTTAGTTTGTGTCTGGTATACCTGAGCCAGGCTTTTGGTTGGCATTATTTTTGAGCCAAGAGAAACCAGATACAATTCTGACTGCAGATAAAGCACTCCCAAGAGATATCCTGGACTAACTAGACAGTCTTCTTAATGAACACAGCATGTTCATGGCAAGACTTTCTAGACAGCAAAATGCTGTGGGTGAATTCAGTTGTATTAAATCCCTGTGCAGAGTTCTTCCTTAATTTGCCAGTTATGAATTAACTGAATGTGGATAATTCCTTTAAAACAATTTGGCAAATCTACTCTAAATTCTCATGTTCAGCTAATTCAGATTATTTTTTTCTGATTGTTATTAAATGCAGACTTTTAGAGGGGTTACACAGCTTCAACTTTGTGCTTTTATTTGGAGCAGAAGACTTTAGCTAATTAGCAAAAAACACCATTAAAAGCTGAATTCCATTCAGATCCAGTAATTTCAGGTTAAAGCTCACTTAGAGTGTGTAGAATCTTATTACTGAACATGAATGTCCCCCCCCATTGTTAACTGTAACTTTTTCCTCCCTATTGCTAAGTCCCTTTATGTTCATTGTTTCTTTCTTTCCCCTTATTCAGGCTAGTTTGTTTTCCTGAGGTCTAAGTGGATGTCAATAAACATATCTGTTGACTTCCAGACATGAGCTATGAACTGAAAGGTCAAGCAACTTTCCCCAGAGAAACCTGATTCTTACAGTATAGTACTGAAACACTCTTTTGTCCTGCACAAATACAAGAAATCAGCAAAGACTAATAAAATAAATCCTACATGGCAGAAAACATAAAGTCTACAGTAAAAGGGAAAATAAGCAACTGGTTTTACTCTAAATTATACCTGAAAATGTCTGAGAGTTGGATAGTTCAATAGGAAAGAAATCTTTCCAAACAGAAACTGATTCAGAGCTTAACTTTCAAAACTCTCTATAGTTGTAAATATTTCATTATTAATTCATGCCATGCCATAAGAAAATTGATTCAGAATTGATTTCTTTGTTTATATTCTTCTTAATCATATACAGTTTACTGAGCCTATACAAGGTTAGCACACATCAAAAATTATCTTCCTTCTGCCTAAAGCAAGCAAATAGATCCATTGGTTGTTTCAGATCAAAGTGAGTTGAGGACTTTCACCAAAGACAATCAGGGTTTGTTTCCCAGTTCTAATTCTTCTTATTTCTGACTTTATCTCATCACTTTTCATTTCTAGACTTAATTTAACGTTCTTAAACCAGTATTACCTGATGTTTCTATTTTTATTCTTCTGGACTTCTGTCTACATTGCTTTGTTATTTCTAATATTGCCTCACACAGTCTAAGACATCGAGAACTATTGAAAAGATTGAGGTTGGAGAATAACTTTACATACCTGAATGCAATAAGAACTGTCACGGCAATTATGAGTGAGGTGATAGATACACTGTATCCTATAGTGTAGATAATCTTTATAGTAGAAAAGTAGGATTGCTATAAAAGAAGAGAAATATTTGTCATGTAACTTGCAGCCAATTGACAGCTATTTTACAGATTCTGGCAGTTTTGCTTTGTTTGGTGCTTCCAGCCTGTTCCCCTCTCTCATCGCCTTTTTTCACCCTTTTAATCCCACAGCAAAATTCAACTGACATCCATCGTTATATTTCTTTTGTGAAGACCGATACCATAGCTAGGTGGATGCAGCCTAGCCTGATGAAGCAAGAGCTATTGATCAGGATGGTGTCCAGCTAATTCATAAACCCATAAAAACACAAGCCAGTCTTCCATGAAGGCATTGTAAAAGTACTTCTGCATTTTATACCATGTTTTCTCCACAGCAATAGTAGGACAATCCAGCTGGCTGCATGATGAATACAGAATTCTGTTAGCCTTTCCTTTCTCTTCCACTTTCCTTTGCTCTGCTTCCTTACTTACGGTTTTGCCATCTATTCTTCCTTTCCATTTTGTTGTGTTGTGGGGTTGTTGTTTGGTTGAGGTTTTGTTTTTTCCCTCTTTTTTCCTCCTGCCAAACTCAACCGTTACTCAATCAGGATGTCAATCAAAATCCATCTCAATTTGAATGGCAAGTCTATTCTGAGCGAGGATAAGCCGACTTCAACTATCACACATGGTAGCAGAAAATAGAATGAATAAGCTCTGTGCTGCAAATCTTTCCCTTCAATCTAACACCGTCTGTCTCTTGGGTCTCATTTCAATGTTTTTATAGCCTAAAATCAATGCAGCTATGCAGTGCCTTGCTACAGTTCACTGTGGGGAAACACAGATGCTTGTTTTGAACCTTAAGTATAACTTAAGGTACTATAAGGCTGGCGTTGGATAGGGTTTATTTAATTTATTTTAGGTGCTTAAAAATTATCAGGCTAAGTGTGAGCAACTGAGTCTATAGTAAAATTGAACAGTGTGAGAACATGGCCACAAGACTGTACTGTTCAATTATTAATACAATCCTGTTTCTTACTTTTTTTTCTAGTCAATGAAGGGAAACAAACACCCACAGGAGGCAACTCAACTCATTGTAAGATGAGACTTTAGCACTTTCTGTGAGCAAGAAAAAGGATCTATCACTTCATCTGACCTACCAAGTGCTACAAGTTGCTAGGTCTGGTTTAGTAGAGTAAAATCTTTGGTGCTGAGGACCCTACATTCATGGAATCATGGAACTGTTTAAGGTTAGACGAGACTTTTAAGATTATCAAGTTCAACTGTTAATGAAACACTGACAAGTTACCACTAAACCATGTCCCTGAGCACTACATCTACTTGTCTCTTAAATATCTCCAGGACTGGTGATTCAACCACTGTTGTGGGCAACCTGTTCTAATATCTGACAACCCTTTCAGTGAAGGCACTTTTCCTAATATCTATCCTAAACCTCTCTTGGAGCAACTTGAGGCCATTTCCTCTTGTTCTGTCACTTGTTGCTGGGAAGAAGAGACCAGCCCCCACCTCACTACAACCTCCTTTCAAGTAGTTGTGGAGAGAAATAAGGTCTCCATGTTGTGTGCATTTCTAACCACCCATAGTCTAGTTCCATCGGGTGAACTTCAATTACTGGTCAGAGCACACAGGGTGCACTCTGCATTTGTCTCCCAGGTTAGTTTCCTCCACAGGAAGCCAGATCATCTTTTTGAGAGCACTCCTCAGGGTAAATGCAGTAAGTGGGGATAACCAAGAGAATACCTTGTAAAGCTCACACTTGATCCTGACCAAAACACTAATATAGATCCACCCTGTAGTGATTAGCTTAAACTTACACATTAATTATTTGAGACTAATGAAGTTAAATGATGTGGGAGCCTTTTCAGTCTGGTTGATGAACCGTTATTACCCATGTACCTGACTAAGCACAATTCCAGGGAAGTCCCTCAGATCTACAAAGTCAGCCAGTAGGTCTGGAACATATCAAAGCTGTGCTATGCTGACCTCAGTTGCCAACCTCCTCTTACAAATCAGAGACATAAACCGCAGAAAATAATCAAATCCTTAAGTGGAGAAGCCTACAGCCCCACCTCACTACAACCGGTAAAATGTGCGTTACTGCTAAAAACCACTCAAAAATACATATAAGACGGTTTTACTTCAGAAATGTAAGGAAGCAATAAGAGAAGGAAAGAAAGAGAAGAGTTGAACTTCAGTGTAACTGTTTATTTATGGAGAGCAGCAGGTATTGTGGCTTAGAGGCTGGAAAGGAAGTTTGAGTTAAACAGTGTGATAGTAGTCAGTATAAAAAGTAGAGGAAAGAACACAGAGATCTCCCCATGATGATATATACTAAATTTTCCTCAGTAAGTTGATTAGACTTCATCTACTTCAGTATAAATGTTATTTTCTTTTCCTCTAAAGTGTACAGCAAAGGATAGTATTCACCAGACTTCTAGATTTAAAGACAAAAGTACAGTGTTTAGTTTGTACAGAGGAAAGGTAAAGATCTTGAGTTAGACTAGACAACTAATTTTTAATCACTTAATTGATTTATGTCTTTGGAAGAAGAGTTACAGGAAGCAAAATATGTCTAAACAACATGTTTGTATCCTTATTAGAGATCAAGCTCTATATTTTCCCAGTACATATAACCTGTAAATATCACCAATTGTGCAAGTCTAGCTGAAGCAATATGTGAAATTCTCATCTGTATTACAGATATATAGATTTTTGAAACATTGGGGTTTTTCCTTATTGAATTAGGTATTTTATGCTATGCAGGATGAGAAACCAGAAGCCTCTCTTGCCCTTAAATGTTGTTGCTGAGTTTGGAATAGTGATGTTATAACAACACATTTGCTGTATTGATGTTGGGATGTCACAAAATCCTGGTGCTTATTGATTATTGAAATATCTTAATTTATATTTTGTGAACATACCTCTAGCTTTTATATATGCAAGTTCAACGGAACTACATGATTGTACGGAATTCACAGCTGGCTTTATTTTTATTACACTCTTGCACCTGAGCAGTAAAACGTCCTTAGCAATTCTCCAAAATAAGTGACGAGTAAAATTTGAATTGCATTCCATACTTAGTAAGAAATTTGAGCTTCAGCTGAGTTTCCCTCCCCAGTGGTCTGCAGGAATAGAAAGGAATCCTATAACGTCAGCACACCACTCACATATATTTATTCAATTCAACTTACTTCTTCAAGCGGAATCTCATCTTCTACTGGGCAAGCAATATGGTAGGGAGGGAATGGGTCAGACCAGCCTTTCTTTGTGCAGTTCCTTTCTACTATCCCAGCTGAAACAGAAGAACTTTTTTTTTTTTTTTAGTGATTAAAAACCACACAACATAGAAAATAAAAAACAGGAGAAACTCCCTGGCTGGTACACAGGTTAATACCAGGAGGAGAGGATCATCTCCATTAGCGTCTGACAGAGTTGACAGGACATTGTGCTGGTGTACATTCAGGTAGTCAGATAAAAAACTTTTGACTTTACCTGGAGACAAGCAATGGGAAAAAGTGAGAGAACCAAAGTGACAGAGGTAAAAGTGGGAAAAATTAAGGAAGACAGTGAGAGCAAGAAGTGGGAAGGACAGGGAAGTCTATTGAAGAAGAATGGGAAGCATTGCTTCATCAGGCTTCTGCCTTGTTCAGCGCTCACCCCTCTAATGTATCCCTTCTCATTCCCACCTTCCTTGAGGCTTTTTCTTTGCAGATCTGAGGCTGGAATAAGCATATTGTTCTAGGACGATAGCACTTTTCCATTAAAAGAATTCTGAATAAGATGAAGGATAGCAAGAGAATCCCAGAGCAGGAAATGAATCTGCAGAGATGAAAGGGATTTCCCTTATCCCTCATTTATAACTAGCATGTGTTGGGTGAGGCATAGGTTGGGCTTTGCAGTTTCTTTTTCTTGTGGAACTGCCAAATCTAGGTCTTTCCTTGAAGATCATTTCCTCCTGATGGGCTTGCAGTTTGTTCCTAGCCATATTTACCCAGGGAGTAAGCAGTCACAAAGGCACTGGTTTGCACAATCGTGCATTTGACCCAACACATGCTACTTCAATGACAAAATTCTGGTTTGTATCTCCAGCCTTGATATTAAAGAACAATCACATTATTGATTCCTCTGCCTTTCTTTTCATCCCACAGTAATCAGAGCATAATTCTCATAAAGCCCCATGCTTAAGCTCTGACCTAGACAACCCCCATATAACCTCTGTAGAAAACTCACTCAACACACTGATGTTCTGTCTTCACCCCCCACCCCCATTTTTAGAAATGCTCTTGAGCCAGGCATGTAACACAGCAATAAGAGTATGACCATGGTAGCACATCACCTGGCTCCTTCATGAAGTGAAAGAGGATGTTTGGGCACGGTAAGGCAAGAGTGTCTCCAGCGTCTGCCTCTGGCCAGCACAGTAATTTGTCCCAAGTTCTCTTGCAACCTCAGACAGAAAGTGAAATATATTTTTAAGCACAATTATATTTGAGCATACAAATAATTAAATAATCTTTTTAAACTTTGACCCTCCACCCTTTATAGATCCATTAAAAAATACTTTAGCCACAATATTTATTCTATTGTGAGAAATAAATACCTCATAAGGATTATTTAATCTACACTTTAGTTAGACCCCCTGTGTTAGACTTGTTTGGGTTTTCAGACACAATGCAATAAATGAAAATGTATTGTGGGAATGTGAGGGAGATTGGCACTGGAAGAAAAACAAGATCACAATCCTCATTAAGCGGTTAACCTATTTTTAAAGATCAACACACTCTCACATAAAAAAACTTGATGCCATGGTAGTACCCAGTTCGGGAAGAAGTAGGACAAGGACACAAGGATTCACTCAGATAGACTATCCATATTTGTATGTGAAAAAAAATGTTAAAAAAAAAAAAGAATTTATAGGAATGGAAGTAGATGGTAGAAGAGCTGACCAGAGAACAGGGATCTGGGACAATAAGTAAAACACTCAGATATGCACATTGACAACGTGGCCATTGTCTTGTCTCTGGTAGGATGTTGCTTCTCTGTCACTCTTCATCTCTCACACATGGATACCTGGCGGTGTTGTATTTCCCTGCTCTTCTTGGTTTTCCAGACATTCAGCCTCCTTTTTCTGAAGCTCTGTCATAAAATCACATTCTGGGTGGACATTGCCAGCAACCTACAGGGAGAGGAGTTTCAGCTGATTAGTAAAAAGGGATTGGGTAGGATCTCATGAGCCATTAAGTCCACATCCACTTTTGCAACACAGATGTGTTAAGGACATAGAACATGAGCTTAAGGTTTAGCAGTCAAAGAGTGCTACTGTCTCTGCAGAAAATGGAATGCTTTGGGCAGAGGAACCCAGCTGAGCTCTGTCAAAGGCAGTTGAACTGTTCTACTTCATAGCAAATCCTTAGGCAGCATAGCTGTTGGAAGCTGATAGCTACAGTTCCATACTGGAAAGTCTATAGGATTTCTCTGGCTATGTTCACAATGAAAGACATCCTTGCTAGGGCCTTCCTAGTGCACTTGGACAGGCTCCTTTTCTTAATGGCAGAGGTCATGGCTGCAGAGCCCACCTGCTCCTCATCATAGACATGCCCCTGCCAACCTCCAAAGAAAGATTTTAAAACCACATACAATTACTGTAAAATTGTCTTCTGAAGGAGCTCTTCACTCCAAAAGAAATGAACCTGTTCTCTTCCTTCTGTTGTCTGCCTTTCTTTACACAGTGTGGGAGGCAAAACCCCTTTATTTGGAAAAACAATCAAACAAACAAGCATACCAAACCTCTGCACCGAAGTGTTGGTTGGTTTGGTATGCTAGCGTAGAGGAAAAATAACAGCAGGAACTTTTTGGTTGGTTTAGTCCCTATGTAGACTTGTGCTTCCATGGACACCACAAGAGAATTAAAAGGGATCCAGATTTCCTTGCCTGATAATGGACAAAGTCTGCAGCAGGCTTACACACCACAACGGCTGTGGGTGTACCCATGGTGCAGAAGTATACGCATCCATTTGTCACAAAGAAAGAAATATGTGCCTTGTCCAATCATAGCCATTGTCCCCAGGCCTAGAATGCCATTTGTCATCAGGGACACTCTCATTTTACCTCTTTGTCCTGGCTATTGGTGTCAGCGTGCTTTGTATGTGTGATATAAAGATACAGATACACACAACAGAAAATAAACTCAGGATGAGACTTG
Source organism: Nycticryphes semicollaris (assembly GCA_013400055.1). Classification (NCBI taxonomy): domain Eukaryota; kingdom Metazoa; phylum Chordata; class Aves; order Charadriiformes; family Rostratulidae; genus Nycticryphes; species Nycticryphes semicollaris. The sequence continues at coordinate 706,154 of VXBJ01000248.1, read as the reverse complement.
CATGGTGAACAGGTGGCTGTCATATGGCTCAGTTTTTTTCCAGGCAGGGAAGATTAATATTCAGGGAATTTTGAAAATAAATAGCTGGCTTTCAGTTCATTCAGAGGGCAGATTGTACTGGTTCCAGTAAGCTGGTGTTTCCCCTCTGTGTTAATGTCCACATCTCACGTTGGTCTGCAGAACGTTTGAACTACACATTGGCTAAAAATTTGAATCTCTCAGCCTGTGGTAGAATGCTGGATTTATTGCACAGCCTTTACTCTTCTGGGGTCTGGACCCCAGCAGTTGAAAATGACATGTATCCCCATATATGCCCTTCAAGGAGCTAGTCTAGTTCCCATTTGCTGCACTTTTAGGAGGATGTGGTTTTCCTGCCAAACTGACAAACCGTAGCACCATGGAGTAGTTTAAGGCAGCAATGAAAAGGAGGGCCCACGCTTAAAGCTGACTGAAGTTTGGTGTCTGTAAGAGAAGGATAACTACGAATGGATGGAGAAGAGCCCGGCCATTGCCCTAGCCCCAGGAGGTGGAGATCTGATTTGTAGGATGCCTCAGTGATGTCAGGCCTAGGGAGCCCCTCAGCTCCACTTCACTAAGACATGCAACAGTAGGCAGAATGACAGAAAATTGGCATGTGTCTTGAACATCCTTACACACTTTTAAACTCTTCTCATGCCAATATATAGTCTTCCCCCTTTACACTCACCCTGGACAATGAAAGTCATCTATACTGAAAAGCTCATTACCTATGATGTACAACAGCAAAAAGTAGCTTTATTAGTCAGAAGAAAAACCAGTCTTCTCATTTACTGAAAAAATATTTTACAACATTCTCTTGGTGTGGTGAACTGTGCCCAGAAAAATCTCAGTAGGCAGGAAATGTACCCATTTGCACAGTCCTAAATTATTTCTTCTGGCAAAAAAAGGACTACATTTTGCTTAGTCAAACTGTCTTTGCTCACATGAACATTTCAATGTTCATGGCAAGAGCAAAGCTTGTTTGGCTTATCCACCAGTCCAGGAAACATTTTTTTCTTTTTTACTTTTACTTTCTAAGTCTCCAGACTTGTGAGAACACTTCGCCACAAGCCTTTCAAACAAAAAGGTGAGGCTGATCAAGTGCCAGGTATTTAAATTATTACCAAGAAAATCTGACCTTAAGAGATGCTCTCACAGTTTATATTCAAGTCAGTGCTAACCACGGCTTGAATAAACACTGAATGCAAGACCTGCTATGACAGAAACTCAAAATAAATCAAACAGATTTATTCCACTCCTAGGCTGTGTTCTAGATATATCCACACCCTAGAGCATTTCACTACCTCTAGTAGACACTTAACACTTTCTGAACAGCTTTGAATACGATTCCCAAACAAGATATAGAAACAGGTTCCTAACTACTCTGAAAATTCTATAGAGTTGTTTAATCTCAGTTTCTACCACCTTCCCTTCTGCCCACTTCTGGAAGCATCAAATAATGGGGTAGAAGTATGAGCAATTCTTTAAGACCAGTATAAATACCTGAGTTCGTGATTTAGCTCCCTTTGGTGTCTACATCTACAGAGACATAATTATCTGATACAGTCATCTTAAGCTCCTTTCATTACCACAACAGACAGATGGTAGCATTTTTGTGCATAGATAAATTGAATTATTTTATACCTTCAATTTTGGATGGAATGAGCTATGGTTGAAACTCAACTTACTAGGAATCCTCTGCCTATTAAAATCCAAGGTTACTTTCTAAATATAGGCTTCACCACTGAGTCAGATGAATCTTCCTTACTATAGCTACTGCCATTATGCAGGCCTGTAAGCAGATCACTACAGCAGAGCTATTTTGCCTGATAGCTCAGATAACAATAAGACAAGTGTTTCTGGATTGTAGGATCCCTAAAGAAATGAAACTCCATAAAATATTTCAGCTGGCCATTTTGGTAATTCAGTTGAATCACATTAGGATCCTCCCTACAGAAACTCCCCGTGTGGCTCACTCATAACAGAAATGTTGAATCTGGCAGGAACCTCTGGGGATCATCTAATGCAACTTCCCTGCTGAACACAGGGTCAAGCAGAGCAGGTTCTTCAGGGCTGCATCCAGTCGGGTTTCAAATATCAACAAGGACTGGGACTCCACAACCTCTCTAGGGAACTTCTTCCAGTGTTGAGTTACCCCTACAGTAAAGAGTGGAGTTTTTTGTTTTGAAATGGAGTTTTCTGTATTTCAGTTTATACTCATTGCCTCTTAACTCTTCATTGGATAGCACTAACAGAAGGCCATTCAGATTACCTAGGAGCTGATCTGTCCTCAGGAGAGAAGCCTCTCTCAACGGACGTGAGGGAAAGCCTTGGACAACTGGATCTAATTTTAGGCTCTTCCATAAAATGTTTAACATTTTGGTGTATGAATGTGGGCTCTTCCACTACAGGCAGCCCCTTATGTTGAGTACATGAAGCAAAATAGAAATCCAAACTTGGTTTTTTTTCCGAATTCTGGTAATTAGTAGAGGAAACATAAAACACACTATCACTTTTCATGGCTATTTACACCTACAAAGATGGACAGATGTAAAGTACACTTCCCTGAAGGCCACTTAACATATAGTAGGAGAGATCTGCAGGCATGTCTGTTCCATAGACCTTGTTGCGTAGCTACAACCATTTCACAAAGCTGAGCAGAATGTAGGTTGTCTTCTTCTAAAACTGTGCTGTCACCAGTTAAATTTCTCAGATTTTTATGAATCTGCTGGCTAAAATTCTCATGTGGAGTGCAGAAAACCTGGGTGCAATTCTCTGCCAAATCTGAGATTTCCTCAATTTTTGTTTCCTGCTTCTGAATGGAACCAGTGTCTCGATAAGGCCCATTTAGGGAGAAGGTGCCCAATCACGCAGCATGAAACCATTCTGAATCTGCATACAAATCTTTCAAGTGAAAAATGGGATGTGCTTGATGAATTTTGGTAACTGTTGCAGAACTTGGAAGAAGAGGAAGCAGAAGGAGAAAAGAGCAGATGGACAGCAGTTTTTGGAATACCACTTCCAATGTCCATCTCATTCTAAAAGATACAAATTTTGGATCAGTCCTTTAACTAATTCTGTCATAGCTACTGTTTGGCATTACTGATGGGCTTACACAGGGCTTCTAGTAGGTGCTGACTTTCTAACAGATTTTGCATTCCCAGAGCATCCATAATGATTCACTAAGCAGAGTGCCTTGGACAGCAAATACACTGGGCACTAAATATCTTTTAAGGACTTTGACATGTGGCCATCAGCTACACCTTTGTGATGTTTTGCACTACTAAGAGACAAAATAAATGAATAAAGGCTTAACCCCGAGCTGAGCTACTAAACTACAAATGAAACAAACACCAATATGTTCTAAATAGAATATGAATTTGCAGTTGCTATATCCATCAGTTAATATATTAAGCTAGGCAGAGGGGCTGCATGCGATATTAAAGCTCCATGTTAGCACAACCACTGAAAATCAAGAAAATTTTCACCGTCAGAAGTGAAGCCCTGTCAGGCTGCTGAAAGAACAGAAAAAAAATTTAAAAAACAAACAAACAAACAAACAAATAAAACCCTCTTCCAGATCAGGCTTCAAAAGGGGACACATGAAATGCACACAGAAGAAAATAAACATTTCTTTTTTCATTATTCTTAACATTTTCATAACACTGTGCGAAATTTGCTGCTTTAATCATGTTTTTCCTCTTTTTTTTTTCCTCTTATACATCAGAAAAGTTCAATATTTGAATTATTTTCACATTACAGTGGGCACCAAACAAGCCATGACAGCAACAAAAAAAATCTCTGCTTATAGAAGCTGAGAGTCAGCATTTAAAACATCTCCAAAAGTTGAGTTGAGCTCTTTCAAGGAAAGCATGCTGTCAAGTTACACCCACAATGAAAACAGATGGCTGTTTCTCCACCATTTTCTACACCTATCTTTGATCATAATAAAACATGCAATGCATGCTAGGAGGCTTTTACTACATCCTTACACATAAACTTGATCAGTGTATAAATGGACTATAACTAATCCAACCTCATATAAGAAGGTGCCATTTCTCTTGGGCAAATGGACAGGTTTTTACAGAGTCCTTCAGTGATATTATCAACTATTATAACAGGCTGCTGATATTCTAGTTACGAACAATCAAACTTATCTCCTTACACTACAGGGAAGCAGAGTTTGTCACACAGATGATACAAAGGAAACCATGACTTCACATCAGTAAAAGGTGTTTTCAGTCATTTCCCAGTGTTTTATTTCTCCTGACTCCCCGAAAATGAGCTGTTATGTCACCTCACATGATGTGCTCCTTCAGAAAAGAGATTCACAGGGAAGAGGAAAGGGTACAGCGGATGGATCACAACAGGAAGATGCTGAAAGTGTAATTACTCTCAAAAGCAAAGAAAGCATCTTTCCTCCCCTTTTCACAGACCTTTCCTGATATCAGTGTGATCCTGAATGCTGAGTTACTAAGCATTGTCCAAAGCAAAATATCTGCAAGACTTACAGAGTTTTTAATGCGTTTGGACACTTTTAATTCTCCCATAAACATCCCTGGTAGTTCAACTCACTTTTTCACTTGTAGCATCTCAGCTGCTCTCATACTAACAAAAAAACCTAAAAACATTAATGCTACCAACAAAGCAGATGAATTTTTAACTAATAAGGCTGCATAATCTGTCAGAGCCCAGCTGCTCTGATGTAACAGCTCTCCTCCAGTTTCTTCTTCCTTGTTACTGTCTTTTAAAGCCCACACACACACACAAAAAGGAGGGTTCTGCCAATTTGTTGTTTCTCCTTAGTGAGTGTGTGGTAAGAAAACAGTGAAACGCACTGAAATATAGAGCTTACAAAGTGTGTCCCTTCTGACATGGTTCACACTTTTCATAGCATCTTGCCTTGTTTAATTGGAATCCAAAGCAAATAAAGAGAAAAGAGAGTCATGTTAAAAGTAAAGCTCCATCTGACAATCATGATAATGAACAATTATTGAAAAACAATGAAGTAAAAGCTTTTTTTTTCATGCAATTACTTACAAGTACTGCCAGACTCAGGGTGCACAGAGCACAGTGATATAAAATGCTATTGTTCATGTTTCAAAGCAAAACTCAGACTTCACTTCTTCAGCCTTTCTTAGTGTCTTTCACCAGCTTTTTGACTTCCCTTTCTCCTGTCAGCTGCTGATTTGAAGCATTTATCTTTTTGAACAGAAATGACGTAACAGTATAGTGAAGTGGGCAATAAATATTAACAACTGTCTAAGCTGCATTTATCCTGCTTTCCACCTTTTTGACTTTGGTGCAAACTCAAAGACTGGAATGGATGAATTGAGTGAATGTTCCCAAGATTAGGGGAATCCTGCATCTCCTGGCAAGACTCCTATTTCTTTCTTTGTAAAACAAAATCATTTTAGGAAGCATAGGGAGCTCTAAATGTTGCTAATTGTGTATTAAAACAACATGGCTGGCATGAAAGAAATCCTTTTCTAACAGCTATTGCTAAAGTCAATTTATTCTAATAAAACACACTTCATACTGTAGCTTCAGTGTACCTGTGTGTTTGTTTGGGATATAATGGCCATGACACTATGTTTTGAAATACAAGATCAAAAAGCTGCTGACAGGCTTGTGAGCACAAATTCTGCTTAGCAATGATTTGAAGGCAAAATTCACAAGAGATTCTTCTCCTTTTGCTTCAGACTTCTGTAAGTTCAGTGTCTATATCTGAACTAGTCATCTTCTCTACTCAAAGTACAGAAATATGTACACTCAGCTCATTCATCTCATCCTAACGTAAGCTTTAAGACACGTCTGATGAGTCCTACTCCAGAAATACCCAGTCTCACTCAGAACTAAATAATGTCTAGATGTCATAAGGTCAGTTGTACTCCAGCCATGCTGTGTATATATGAAAGTTCATCTATAAATTTATACTATCTTGAAGGACTTCAAATTCCATACCAGCATGAAGCAAAGTTTAATATTGCAAAATCAGAGACACGAGATATGAAAAAACCTTTAAATGTTGTTCTCGACTCTTCTATTCTCATATTGTGCTGTTCCACAAACTCAGTTCTTAATTTTCCCACCAAAGTCTATCCTACAAGCCTGTTTTCAACTATAACATTGCTTTTTGTCCACCTTCCCGGCTCATCTTTCTGCAGTTAAATTGATTTTCCTCTTACTGCTTATCTGCATAGGTTGGGTATGCTGAAACCTTGGAAAGGAGCCTCCCTGCTCCCAAATTCAATACATCCATAAGGAAATAAAGTTGTACTTATTGCAGGGCTCAACTACACTTGGAAACATCTGTGGAGATGAAGGCTTCAGGGCTTGGCTGTATGTTGGAGCTGTGAGGGAATAGAGTATGCACTATGCAAAGTGTCTTTAGAGAGCTGAAGTTGGAAAGCTTTTCTTTCAGTGTGTGCATAAGAATTTATTTCTTTTTCCCTCAAAGCTTAATACCTTGCCTAAATTAAGCAAGCTTTCACAGGGCTGCCTAACACAAAATTAGATCTGTGCTCCTGCCAATCATCTAGTTTCAGAGGATGAAGCTCTAAACCTTGCAAATGAACAACTTACAAGTGTATTTATCATGCGCAAATTCCCATATATTTCTAACCTCATTTCAGAAGCTACAGAATCTTGAGAACTGAAAGATTTCCTTGAAGAGTCATAACATGAAAAAAAATCCAGCTTATAGCGTTGAATCTACTTTTTCAGCTGGTAACGTTATGAAAAAAAAAAGCTGGTGAGAGAACTTAAACCTACAAAGTCTTAATTCACAATGCCACATGCCTTCAAAATGATTTTGGCAACAGTGTTCAATTCTTACCAGTGTTTTGCTGATTACCTCATATTTCCATTTGAGAAACATATAGACAACATGAATATTTACTCAAAGTGCTTTCAGCAGTAAGACTACAGCAGGGAGCTTTAGCTGTCTTACAAATATTTAATATTGTTATGTTCCTTGAAAATCTTACAAAGCCGCTGTGACTGGTGCTGTCATCCCAAGCTCGTGCCAGCAGAGGCTGTGCTACAGCACTCAGACACATTCCCTCTCCTTTTCTTCCCTAAGAGATACCAGATTAAAGAAAAATCTGAGCATCTATCAGGTTTCCTATCAGTGTTATTGAGCTTAATATTTTTTAGGTTATGCCAGGAATGGTCTACAAATCATACATCCTACAGTCATTTCACATAGTATTTGAAAAGAATCATAAACAGTCCTGTTTCAAATGATTAACACCTCACATCCATGGGGATGCACTTTTTTGGTCCATGTACTAGAAAAATACACTGCCTGTGAGTATGCTTTTGGTGCACATATTAGAATTTCCATTTCAATCACCACATCTGAACCATTACATCTGTTTATTCAGTGCTGCTGAAGTTCTGCCTAGAGGCATTGCTTATCACTTCTCAAGGTACTGGAGAATGTAGAGAGCCCTAAAACATTTGAAATTACTTTCACTTTTCAGGGAGAGTGAGCATTGGAATAGAGGGGTCTTGTGCTGAAATTCATCATACAGGAACTTTGATGACCATGGGTCATTTTGAAAAGCCTGGCTTTTATGTATTTGCAGCTTTATTTTGCCAATCTGCAGCACAGACATTCCATTAAAATGAGTTCCTTCCTACTGTCGCAGTTCTGTGCAAATTTCCAGCTGTTTGTGGTTAAGAAGTAGGACATGTCTAAAAGTAATGGGCTTATGGGTTTGGTTTTTTGGGGAAAAAAAAAACCAAAACAACAAAAAAAACCTCCATGACTATTTCTTTCTCATTTAAACAAGAAACTTTCCTCAATAACTTACAGAACTTTGGGCTTTTCAATTTAACCATAAAAGTACATCTGAAGGACCAGTATTCCACAGGCACAGACAGTTATCACTTCCTACCAGTTCTATCCAAATTTTTTAGTCTTGAATATCACCACCCCTGCAAGTCTGCTCCCACACTTCTCCTGAGCAGAGGCAAACGTTTGAGAGATCAGTAATTACTACCTCTTCTCTCCACTCACCATCTCAATGATCAACGCATTCCCTATTGCATGCAGCCCCTCTGCCAAGTTGTTTCTAGCGGTGGCAGATTGCCTCTAGGACAGCAGAGCTCCAGAGGAGAGATTGAATATGAAGGAGAGAAAATGTGCTTCTCCTCATGGGCTTTCCAAAGGTGAAAGCCTGACTTTTTCACAGCTCTCTCAAAGATTCTCTTGCCGCAATTTGTAGAAAGGTTTTAGAATGTGCTACCAACACCCTTAGTTTGTAAGATACCAAAAATGGCTTTCATAACAAATTGTTTCCTCCTCCCAGCCCACACCCCTGTTTCTGTACTCTTCTCCCTGCACAGAGAACACAATTCTCAAAAGTTTATGCCTAGGACCATGTAGCTGCTCGTGCAGTTCTTGCCCTTCTATGCAGAAAGGTAGGGAGAAGAGGGAGATAAGGAAAGAAAACAAAAAGAAAAATCCTCATGGGTTGAAATAAAGACTGAGCATATTCCATTTATGGCACAGAATATTCCGTCAGCCATTCAATTGTTTTGTCTATGTTCCTGCTCAGCTTCTATGAGAAGCTGAAAAGAGTCCTTGGAAAGTATATACATTGCTTAGCAACAACTAAAACAATATGCATTGCTGACATTCCTTTCACTGCAATCACTAGGAGGAAAATTACCTCTTTCCCAGCTGAAACCAGAACACCAAACTTATGTAAAACTCTTATTTTTTTTTCTGAGTAAAATGTCTCTTCCACCATTATGCAATGCTGGACAGTTTGGCTTCTTGAGCACACAGTGCTAGTTGAGGGTGGTAAGGCTAAATTTTACCCACGATATGAAACATTAACCAGAAGAATATAGTTCAAAAATTACAAAGAAAATTTCTACAGCAACTTATAACCTCTAACTGTCTTATGACAATGGAAAGTTGCAGGAAACCTTACTACTATTAACAAGTATTTCACGATCTAACCTTTTACTTCAAAAAGGCAGTAACAACAGCAAATTTTACTGACATTGAGAAAACAGGGATCTTCCAAGGTAAAACTAAACAATTTGAGTTACATGTCCAAGGTTTCTGAGATAACATTGCTATTTCCCAAGGATCATGCCCGGAAAAAAGTGTTATTCAGCACTGAGAAAAGGACTATAGTTAGCATTTTGTCCTGAACTCATTAATCGCATCAGCAGGGTTAAAACTAAGTGAAAATGGACCAGGACTGCTTCTGTGGTCTACCAAGGTCAGACCCATGGGTACACACCATCATGACAAAGTTTTGAGACAATTCTACCATGGAATAAAGGGAAATTTCAGTCTTTACAGTTGTCTCTCCAGAGGCTCTTATTGCCATGACAGTTCTTTAAAACTATTAAATTTTAGAGGAAAGGTGTGGGAGGGGAGGGAGGAGGAAAGCTGGGTGTAAGTCATTTAACCACACTTCCAAGAATAGGCAATTTTGTTGTGCAGACGTGACAGAGAAATGTTTTGTTTCTGAGGAAAAAGGGAATGTTTGAGACAGGGCAACTTTAGACTATCCAGAGCTTCAAGAAGTTTTATAAACGAGGCTTTGAATTATCATTTAAATGCTGAAGATCAAAAATAGGCAGAATGGAACTATGCAGTGGAATTAGTTTTTCTTTGCAATACAGTATAAAAGGGTGATCATTTCCCTTGCACTGAGTATGCAACGAGTAGATGGATTTTAACTAAAGTTGTTTAAACATCATACAAAATATAGAGCGTTAACTTCTGATCACACCAAATTAAGTTAAATCTGTTTAAGCACTTGTATATGAGGGGTTTGTACTCATGTGCTTGGTCAGTTTTGTTTCCACTGGGATAAATTTTCTAGCTTGGCAGTAAGGCAATGGCACAGTTTCTTGACCAAAGTGCTGGATTCAGCACTTTTTTTCCCCTTTCAACTTTCCTTGGGCTGCTTATTCCCTGCCTGAGCTATTTGTGGGCATAGTGGGGAACTGGAGCAGGGAGTCGATCCAGGCTAGAAATAAACATTATTATTTTTTTTTCCCCAGGAGAATCAGTTCCCCAGTCCACCTCACTGTGTCTCATAAGGGCTGGCAGTGTAAAGGAGAGGAGAAGGCAGTCCCTGGAAGAGGAGCTGGGGCCAGTTTTAGGAGAGGGCAGGCATCGCTGAAACAAACCTGAAACTGAGTCCTGCGGCTACCTAGGAAACGTCAGGTGATGTTTTCAGACACACATCTTGTCATTTGAGTGCTGTATTTAAAACTTCTCTTAAGGAGCAAAAAGTGGTTTTGCATGCAGAAATAGGAAAATATAAACTCATGCACATGATCTGTACGAATCATCGAAATAGGCTGTTTAGCTTTTTTTGATGGCAGCCTGTTACTGAAAAACTGTAGATTGGAGTGGATGCATCATGCACACATATGGCCTTCATCTTTGGTGTGGTCAAATTTTAATCAGTGATATTTGTCTTGTTTTTCTTATTTACTGGTAAAATAGTTTTCCCTTCCATCTGCTTGTTATAGAAAGTCGAGGCTGCAATTCAATGGTAGGGCTGTTAGTACTCATAGAGTAACGTGACAATAAAGTTTATATTCTGACAGGTAGTCTACAAAAGTCCTCATTGGTACAAGCACATTTCATAAAATTTATGTACTAGGCATTTCTACAATCACCCAAATCACCCAAACAAAAGCTAAGTTGAACTTAATATGAAAATAGCTTTTTTTTTTTACTTAAAAAATCAACTTAATATGAAAATAGCTTTTTTTTTAAATTAAAAAATCCCCATACATAAAACTTAAAACAAACGTCAGGGTTTCTTGTAATGATAAATAAGAAAAATTAGCGCATTGTTCAGCTTTAATACTTTTATTCTGGATTTTGAGGTGGGAGCACCATTCTCCTCTGAAATAGTTTTGAATCATTGTTTAATTGACTTGTCCATTTATTAACCATTATCGAATGTACACAACTGGCTGCTCATCATACCACAACACCTACCAATAAGTTTAATTTAACTTATAACAAAAATTAATATAAAATAAAAAGGTTGATAAAATGTTCTTTGAAGCATGTCTATGTATCTTATGAGTTCTACAGAAGACAATTTTTCACTTTCTAGTATAGTCTATGAGATAGCTTCTGTCTTGAATTGTTTACTGGTTTCACTTCATTTCTGTTATTTGGGCTTGACATCGATAGACGAATGCAATAAACATATTTCCAAATGAGTCTGTAAAAATAAAAAAGGCTCTGAAATCTTTCAGTTTGAGGAAATTTCATTTCTTTTTTAAGTGGACGATTGTCTCAGCCAAACAGAACATTCATTTCTAACAATAAAATATATGGATTACTTTGCCCAGCTATACGTAAATATGCTACGGCCAGAATAGCTCTCTCTTTTGGTTGTCATTCAATCAGTTGCTCATTAGGAACTTACAAGGTCTAAAAACAGTCCTTACATGATTTATCACCCATCATTACATGCTGGTCATACACCACCAGTGCCTTACATCAGAGAAGGAAAGTAATATACCTTCTACATTAATAATTTCAGGATATAGTATAAGAGGAACAACTACAGAAAACAACTGCTGGAGAGAAAGAAGCACACAAACACAACCTATGGGACTGTTGTCAGGGTGACTGACAAGGTAGGTAACTGATGTCAGTGATGTTATAGTACTGGCTGTATATTTTCAAAAAAGCTTTGGTTTTGCTGGAAAAAAATCTAGGGGCAAGCAGAGTGTTTGAGAAGAGGCCAGGAAACTCCAGTTTTAGAGGAAAGGTCAGAAGGAAAGAAATTATTTGGCCAGAAGAGAAGAAGAAGGGGATACCTGACATGTCTTGTATTGTAAAAGACCTTTGGAAAAAGAGACAGGAATAATTTTGCGCATGTCAGGACAAAAAGACACTGGCTAAATCTGCTAAAGGAAAATTGTAGATGGGAAGTCAGGGAAAAATCTTTCTGGCAGTAAAATTTGTAAAGCCTTTGATTAATCAAATTAATAAATTATGGAGTCTCCATCTTTAGAGGGTTTTGAAAAAGACCAGAGACATCCATGGGAGTGATGGCTCAGACTGCCTAGGGGCTGGACAGTGGGTTGGTTGATGTCTTGAAGTCTCTTCAAGTCCTATTCCCCTGAACTTTGGGGATTTCCACCAGTCACAGGAGAATGAGCCTTGAAGTGCACCGCCAAGAGTCTTCAGGGGTGAGTGTAGTAAACAGTCTTTGAAACAAATGAAAATTTAAGGTGAGGAAACAGTTTATAAAAGTATAATATTTTCTTTTTCATACCAGTAATTCATTTTCAGATCAAACTGGCAATACCAATGGGTTTAATTCTTCTAGTTTCTTTTTTTTCCCTTTTTTTTTTTTTTTAAGCTCAGATGCTAATGGGAGAAAAGAGCAGATTTTCTTCCTGTTTTTTTTTTTTTTTCTTGAAAACAAATTAAAAGCTGCCACTACCTCCCATGCATGAATTTCATTGCGCAAGTATGCAAAGCTTGTAAAATCACAAATTGTCTTCAGTGAGGAGAGGAATAAAAATACATTATAAACATGATGCTACTCTTCTAAATTAGTGGAACAGTTCCTGGCAAAAAAAAGTGCTAGTCAAGGGGAACAAGAATGCCAGTCATGCTCTCAGGAAGGACCAAACCCATGTGTACTTGATACACAATAATCTGAAGAGCAGCATTCTGCCCTCAGATGTTCACTCTCACAGAGCTGTTCTCTTATATGGATTTATCTAATCTCTTTGGTTTAATGAATGTGTATAAGGGGATGTTGGTTGGAAAGGATCAATGGGTCAATATTGCTAATGAACTCAGAAGACTGTGCTGTTCTTGGAGGACTTCTGATTTTTGGCCAAGACAACATGACTTTTCTGCATTCTCAGAAATCTTGTGGAAGCTCAGGTTGATAGACTAACTGGGCTTGCTCCTAAACCCTTACACAGTGGACTCAAGCATCAATGACAAATATCTATGCCCCGGTTCCCCCTTTTAATGAGAAGAACAAAAGTGAACATGAGAGGTGTAGAGGAGATACAATGTCACATTATGAGGAAGAAATGTCTGTGTTAGTATGAGTGGCTTATTGATTCTTTATATGCATTATTAACAGAAAATGTGAAAAATATTAAGACAATTTGCCATAGACTTAAGACAAATGTAGGAAAAATGTAATTACATTAGGCTTTTTTGAACTAATCCTAATATCGAATAAAGCCAGAAGACTGTGCAATAAAAGTTGTCCTAGGTATTGAATACTAAAACCTATTAAAGAATAGGACAATTATTAGTGCAGTCACATATGATACAGAGAATCGTGTCTAGCAGTAGGACATTAACCATAAATTAAAAAGCCCCAGAGAAACAGTTATTAGTTGTCCTTATATTTTCATTGAGTAGGGTAGTAATGAGGTATTATTTTCCTAACTATGCTCTAATAAACTGCGGCTGTCCTGACCAGGCATTAAACAAAAATCACTGATGAAGGAACATTTGCATTTCATTAAGCAGGTGAATCATTATTTCATTACCAGGCTCAATCACTATTAAAAAATGTTATTACTCTTGTCCAGAAAGAAGTCTTGGCAATTAAAGCTACATTGAAAAGTATAGCCTAAAGTATAACCCATTATTTCACATAATTATGATTATTTCTTTCAAGCCATTGTACCGCCAATTTTAATCTTGGGAAGGTCACTGACCGTTCTTTTCATTGTATCATTAGCCAAAGGTTAAGATAACAAATAAATCCCTGATCATCCTGATGATGGGAGAAGTTGAGAAAAAATAGACCAGTGACACAGACCTGGGAGAATGGGGGTCGGTTTATATTTTTTTTTCTTTTCCTGACAAATGGCAGAACCCAGAACACTAAGCATACAAAAAGGGATTTATTTAAACATGGCTGCTGGGAAAGGTTGGACTCTGTGGTTCTGCTCTACTTTCTGTGTTACCCATTAACAAATATGATTCTTTTTCTTGAGAACACACAGAGAACTATTATCTCAAGATCTGGAGTGAACAGTAGTGATATTGGGCTCTTGCCTATTAGGAATGGCTGAATATCTTTCTTTTGGCAAGGACTATTTCTTTTTTCCTTCTTAATGGAAAACTTAATGGAAAACTCCTGACAAATTGCAAAGGTATCCATGGACTTGAATGTGAGTTCATACATCTGGGACAGGATTCAGTTACCTGAACATATGTGGCTGTTGATATCCAAGGTGTTCTGGTTCATCCTACTTAACTTCCAGCTGGTCCGGAATAAAACAGGTGTTCCCTAAATGCATTAACGTGGGTGTCCTCAGTACCCTGGCATTTCTCAAATGTCAATAGATATCATGTTAGCACAGGTAAATTAATCGCCTAGGCCAGAAATTTCTCCCCCTGCATACATATATTTAGATCCTGAAAATAAGGTATCCAAATCTCAGTCTGGATCCCATCCCTAACTGTGTTACGTCTGGCTGGGATGGAGTTAATTTCCCCCTAGTAGCCCTCATAGTGCTGCTCTTTGTCTTGGCAACTAGAAAGGTGTTGGTAACAGCAGAGTTTTGGCTACTGCTAGGCAGAGCTTGCACAGCATCAAGGCTGTCTCTCCAACATTTCCTCCCCCCCTCACCAGTAGAGTGGGGGTTGGCAGACCTTGGGAGGGAACATAGCCAGGAGAGCTAATCTGAACACGTGCTCAGCAATAAAAGCTGAGAGAAAGAGGAGAGGAAGGAGGAAGCACAACGTTATTATGAAGTTTATCTTCCAGAGCAATTGTTACGCATACTGAAGCCCCGCTTCCTGGGAAGTGGCTGGACATTGCCTGTTGATGGGAAGTAGAAAAGAAATCTTGCTTTCCTTTGCTTCCACATGCAGCCTTTGTTTTTGTTTTATTAAACTGCTTTTAACTTGACCCATGAGGTTTTTTCTATCTTATTTTCTCCCCTCCCTGTCCTACTGAGGAGGGGAGGCATAGTGAAGCTTGACGGGCACTCAGTACCTAGCCAGGGCCAACTCACTACACTAACTTAAAAGTCTGCTTATGATATGCTTCTTTTATAATAAATAGAAAGCAATTCACCTCCAGAAGAAGGCCAAACCTTGGGTGAGTTCAATGACCTGTTCTGCTTGCTCTGAGGTCTTAATTTTTGGATATTTAGAAATTCTTATTCATATTTATATTGTGCCTAGCAGAATGGAATCTTGAATTAGAAGAAGAGTCAGCTCTGAATGTAGTCAAATGGTTAAGTCAGTGATACACAAGTGGTGGTCATGGTCTTTACTATGCAATGTTAGCAGCAGCATGAGATGAGTTAAGTCCAGTGTTCACTCTTGGTGGCCCATGGACCACAGATAAGCCTGTTATTGTGCAGATGGTTTAACACTGTAAAATGCTGGGCCAAAAGGTAGGGGTTCTGGTTGCACTGGTTACAGTAGTAATGAGAAAAGTAAGAAACATATTATTATTTTGATTACACAGTAGTAACTGAGAAATTACACAATGTGGTAATTCAGGAATGACTAAAGAGAAAAGAGAACCATAATTAACTACTCCATCTTGCAACACAGACCCTTATTTGAGGAAATGACATAATAACATGGAAGTAATCTCTCCTTAAAAACCTAAGTACTATGGAAATAGTTCTCAGCTCAGACAATTTGTTCACCTCAGAGAAGCATTGGCATAATAAGTTTTGAAGGAAAACAACAATAAATATATACATATAAAAGCATACATGAGTTTGTAAATGGGTTGAACTATGACAATTATGATACCCATTCAAAGTGTTTTTGAGAATAAATTCTGACAGACTGTTTTCCAACTAGCCATCAGACTCAATATCTTTTAATGTACATGTTTTAACTGCCTTTCTAGAATGCTCAGGGCTTTATTTTAATTGTGAAGACTACATATTTAGAATTCTGAAACCATCTTCAGGGCTTGGTAGAAAGACAAAAGCTGAGATTAACCCAATAAAAAACACCTCTGTTTTACCCATTCCAGCCTCTTACAGCCAGTCCAGGATATCTGTGATCACATTGTTATACTGTGTCTGACCCATGACTAACTCCATTATTTAACAAGGATGTGACACAGACTCAAGGGTTTTCTCTGTGAGAAGTTCTTTTTTTTCTACAAATTCTCTATTTTCCCTCTCTTTAGCACTATCTTTAAAAATTACAATTGGTCAACATTTTTCTTTTTTTTATTATTCCACAAAGGTTCTGGTACCTTCCAGAATTATGGTTCTTCCTGGACTCAAACCCTGAGTAAGGAAATAACACCCATGTTTGCAACCAAGAAGAAAGGAAGAAACATCTGTCAAAATAGTGATACTTGTGAAACTAGATCAAGAAACTTACCCATGGACAAATTTTGAGTCTTGTGTCTTTCCTACAAAATTGAACTTTCACTTCTAAGTGAATCTGCTTAAAAAGAAGTTGTTCCCACACTTCTTTGAAATATCTCTTAGTGCGTTGTTATATCAACCTTAACATATCCTAATTTTTTATCATCTCACAAATATATCTGCTCTATTAAGATGGAACCAAAAGTGTGACTGTTGGACAATATTGGCTTGTCACCACTAGTAGACAGAGAAGGGACACCTCACTGTGATATTTCTTTCCGCTGTCATTTAGACTCACAAGACATATCTGCACCTCTTTTCCTTTCAAGGGAATATCATCTTACTTAGCTTACTGGGGTACAAACAGATTTTGGAATTTTACTGAAATTACCACAAGATATATTCTCCACCTATCCCACTATATTTGCCATATTCTGATAATTTTCAATGATGGATAAATAGGAGAAAAAATAAAAAGTACCGGAAGTTTAATTAGACAGTCCCTCATAGGCACAGAGCGTAAGAACCCCACCCCCAAACAAATAATCAAAAAAAAAACCAAACAAAAAACTAGATTTCTCTTGGAATATCCGTGACTACAAATACCAGTTATGCAAGACTCACTCTAGCTACAACAACTGAGGTAACTAAGTATTTTAACACTCTGGCAATGAGAATTTAATTCTATGACAGATGGCCGTTTAACTACAGAGATCTGCACTGATAGTGATTCACATCTTCCCTTGGCAACCAACTCCACAGATCAGTTTTTCTTGTAGTTATGAAGTTTTTCCTAATATTGAATCTAATTCCTCCCTGCTGTCTTGTAAACCCATGTCTTCTGCCCATTATGATGAGAAGGAATAACTGATGCTTGTCTCACGGAACGTCTTTTCTAGCCATCCCAGTTAACCACCAATCTCCCTTTCTCCCTGAAATCACACACCCAGTTCTTTAAGGTTTCTCTCTGAGACCTTATTTGCCCAGCTTCTTCATTCTAGCAGCTTTCTCTGAGCTCCCTCTGGTTTCTCTGTCTAATTTAATAGCCAACTTGAAGTGTTTATAAGCATATTGTGACAAAAAGAAAATATAATAAACCTTTAAAAAGTCTTTTGAAAGCCGCATAAAAGCCAATGCCATGTCAAAGGCTTCTCTTCCAGTAAGACTTAAAGTGACCAAAAAGGACCATGACATTTCATCCAAAGATGAGATAAAAAGACTAAGAAACAACTTATAATTTTATATATATTTTCAGAGTACAAACTGCAGCTTTACCTCCGCTCAGCTGACACAGAGCAGTTCATGGAAGGATTCAAGGTGTACATGAATCAGTGCCCTCATTCACACAGTCAGGGTGCTTGAATCTGCCATAGATGAATTGTCTCAAAAACTGTCAGAGAAAATTATGCTTGAAAAAAAGGAAGTGACATACAGCCTCTATTTTATTTTTTTTTTTAATTATTACTTCTACTGTCATATTCTCCACAGTAACTGTGCCAGCAAGGACTTTCGGTAGGGATATAGCATAACTCCTCCAGGCAAAATCTGGATGAAGAGACCCTGCCTGGAAAGAATCAACCAGTTTCTATCTATCCTCCACCTACAAAAAATTTCTCACATTTGATTCCCTAATTCTGGGATTTGCAGCCAAGAGATCTGCAGATTAGCTGGCCATATCTGTAGTATCGTGACCATTAGCTGACTTGAGCTTGCTGCTATTCTGCAACTTCCTAGTCTCTCCCTCTCACTGACATGATCAGTTTCTATAGAAATACAGGATTTCCAGATCAGTGAGCTGTCTAGAGAAATTTGACATTTTTGTTGTAAAGAAAGTGACTCTAACATTATTTTCTCCTATCTGATCAAAAGCCTACAGGAAGCCAAATTGTGGGCATTATCTTAATTTCCTGGTTTTCCAAGCTTCGCTCCTCATAACGACAAAAGGAGAGGGTAGAGAATGACTGAAGTACATTACTGGGAATGGACAGTATGACCAATTGACCTCTGAAACAGCAAAAGTCATCAAGCTTCCCGTTTGTTCTCTGATCAGAAAGGGGGAAGTGTAGTAATTTCCCTCTCTCGTTCCCCTCTCACTATGACAGGGTACCCACACACTAGCAAAACACCACTTCCATACCAGGGTGGGGGCAGAGACTCGTACAGGAAGAAATAAACTGCAAACAAAGAAGTGTTGTAAACTTATCAGAGAAGTCCTATCAGAAGCAGGAAACCATTTATAAATCTGGTCTACTTCTGGGAAGTTGGTGGTGCAGGACACAGGGATGGCAGAACTTATGGCAACAGTTTGTTCTTTGGAGGATTAGCAGGGAGGCTCAAAAATTTACTTCTTTATCTGCGTCTTGCATGACACATAGCAATGAGGTGCAGTAATCAGAATGAACATACAGTAATTTAGCATTCAGCATTATTTGTGTAAGAGCAATAAACAGCATTTCAAATGGCTGGCAGTTACAGTGAGATGTATGACTTTGTGCTAACGAATGCAAAGAAACACATATTTCTCCCTTATGTGAACAGTAATGAAACTGCTGAAATCCTCCTTCCAAACTGATTTACTATTACTGTTAATGACACTGTGGCACTGTCTCATTTCCTGGGAAGTTCCAAGTAGTGAAATCATCCTTGACACCTTGTCCCTACACAGGAACTTTGTGTAATTTTCACACCAACGTGACTACGTGATCTGAAGTTTGGCTGAGGGGATGAGGGCAAAGTGTCAGGAACCATTTGATTTGTGTGACACACAAGGCTTGAATTTCTCAACTGGAATGTCTCCAGAGCTGTAGACTTTGGTGTTGACAGCAGGCACCTCACCATGGTTATTAGGACACTGCTTGCCTTTAATCATACACATTCACATGTTGCTACCAAAATTCTGAATGAGTATCAGCTGAGAAAGAAGTTGTCTCTTGATGGTAAAATAAGCAATATTA
>VXBJ01000248.1:673031-686797 GCA_013400055.1 Nycticryphes semicollaris | reverse complement strand
AAAAAAAAAAAACCAACCAAAAAAACTTCTAGATTAAGGGTCTGGGGTTTGATTTTGGTCTTGTGTTACCTCGTCTCCTACGCCTCCTACCCCTACCCCCCCAGCAGACATATAATTAATTTTAATTTGGGGGAGAGATTAATTGGGAGTTTGGTTTTGTTTCTTTTTGAGGAAAAAAAAAAGAAGATTATTAAAGTTTATTTTCCACTTTTTATAGAGTAAACAGATTTTTTATTTCCATTTTTTTTTCTTTTGTTCTCTTTTGGAATATCATTTATCCCAAAAGAAGGCAAGGGTTGACCTTTCATCTGCTGCCTTGATAAATGACACCTCCTGCTTTCACATCACTTCACTGATAGAAAAGGGTGGAAACTTATTCTTAGGCCATATCACTGACCCTCAGCTCTATCACAAGGCATTTCTTACTCTTTGAGTGAGAATATCTCAAAATGCCTCAGTCACATTTTTTATGAATTCTCACTAATCAACTGGAGTCCCATGACTTTCAAGCAGAAAATGTTCTCAAACTTCAGTTGTCATACCAAGCTCTGGCATGTTGGGGTAGGAGGTTCTTGTGCTCGTTTGCTTTGGTGCAAGATCCACTCTGGCAGATGCGCACTCATCAGCTATGAGTGCGAGGTAACTCATCCCTTGAGATGTTCAAGAACAGTCCATACATGGGCAATTACTAGTGGATGGGTGACAAATATGCAGCCCTGCCAGTTTCACAAGAATGTGTCTATTTGGGTGTAAGTCTCCTACTATTAGATCTATCTTCTAGGTGTTTTAGGTCAGGAGTTCATTATGCAAATGAGGGAGTTATTCAAACAGTCTTCAAAAGGCTCAAAGAAGGCAGGAGTACCTGATTGGAGTGCTATCAGAGAAATTTAGGCACCTTAGATACTCAAATATGTGATGTTTATAGATGTTTATTTCTTTTCTGTCCTTCCAGCTTGGACAAGAAAATTACAATAACTTGGCTACGTACTTTCTCAAAGCAACATTTTATTGTTTCTTCTTTTTTCATCCTTGATAATAGCTCTCAAGAGAAGAGTTGATAAAACATTCAGCAAGTAACATATTGTGGTCTTTTGTCTACAGCCACTACGTAGAACACAATGAAAAAATATAGATTGAGTAACTATAATTTTCTTTTAAAAAAATCAGTTCTACAGAAATGTGCAGAGGAAAGAAGAGATCTCAGATCACGTGGGACAGCAGAGTATCCTTTTAATGAGTTGGACGCTATACTGTATGATGTAGAACATCTTTGGTCTTTGCCTTGCTTTTTTGTATCAGTAAAAACATCCTCAGAACTACTGTGCAACAAGGACCATGTTTAAACTGTCAAACCCAGACATTGATATTAAGCTAGATATCCTGGCTATAACTTCATTTTATGTAATTATGTCAATAAAATAATGGCAATAAACATGATCTGAAAACTATACCTCAGAGTATTTGCAAGTCAGTAAGTAATTAAACTTCACAGCACCTTTGTGAGGTAATAAAAAGTTACTTTTCAGTTTTAACATTAAAATATTCAGACAGCTTGCTGCTAGTGCTGTAATTGCTATGTAAATCCAGTCAATGAATTTCCTCATACATGCCTCTGTTTCAGCATAGAAGTTCTATCCGAAACAGAGGGAGGGAAACTGAGGCAATGACATATTGCAGGTGAGATTTTCAGAACTATGAGTGAATTGGGTGCAGGAGTCCCCAGAAAATAATTCTGAGTTCCTAATTCAGTCCAAAGTCTTTGAAAATCTCACATCAGGAGAAGAAAAGTCAAACTTGGGTGTTGGTCTGCATCTAGGTGCATGTTAGGGTTTGACACTAGAGTACTCTCAAGTTCTGCAAACATCCTCCTCTCTTTCTTCTTTTTTTTTCCTTTTTTTTTTTTTTTTTTTAACAAGTACTTGGACATTGCTTTTTTTTTTTCTTCAGGACAGCAAATATTGGTTAACATGATTTGTCCAAGGCCAGAAATGGAATTGGTGCCTAGGCCAGAAATGAAATCTGGGGGCCCTTCCTCCACTCTTATTTTCTAGACATTAGCTCATGTTCTTTGAAAACTACATGCTGCAACTTCATTGCCATCACAGTCTGCATTAAGCTTTAATTGGGGATGACTTGGCTTCTGTTGTGATTAAATTGCAGTCTTATCATAACCCAAATACAAGTTCTCGTTGTGTGTTTTCCCAGAACACAACAATATTGGCTTTACCCCAAGCTGGCACTCCGCGCCCTAGACCTTGGCTAGGAAATTGTATCTGTAGTTATGTACACATGCAAACACTCCTATATACACATGCACACACACCCTCACACACGTACATCCGCACACTATTTCAAACATTAAGACAGTGACAGAGGACACTAAAAAATCTTCGGAAGACCTGTGGAAGTTGAAAATTTATTTGAGATGTTAAAAATCCACCTTCATCCAGTTTGAATCACCACCCCCCAGTCTGGGTAGCTGTGAGGTAACTGAAGCCTTTCAGAGACCAGCATTAAGTGAGTGCGTATAAAAAAAGTTCTTCCAAATCTTTAAATAAAATTTTTAAAATCATTATTTTTCTTTTTATTTGAACACAGTCCTGGTGGTACCCCTTCCCTCCCAGCTCCTTTCTTTGCTGACTGTATTTATTAAAGGCAGGCAGGCCCACTTTCCAACTGTTTGCAACTAAGGGTGGAGAAAACCCACTGGGCAACCCACCCATCCGAATATCTTGGCAAGTAATTTGTGTCGCACTGTCTCTCCTTATTCTCTTGTTTGCAGGATCTTTTTTTTTTTTTTTTTTAAAGAACAGAGCCCATCAGACTGGTTAGCAAGAATCTGCTGTGTCTCCGGATGCCAAAGGGACAACACAGAGCTACTTTGTGAAGAAGGAGATTGGCTGTTCTCCCCACTCAGAGGGAGAAGGGTCTTGCACTTGGATGGTGCTGAAAACACTTTGTCAAGTTGTGAAAGGGTCTCTGCACCTCGTTGGAGCCAGTCTTGAGAGTGGGAGGAGGGAAATTTCCATCCCAAGACTGTCTCTGCCACCCTGGAAGATTAAGAATCAGCCTTTGCCTTGGGAAAAGTCAGGGAGAGGAGGGACGACTCCTGGGAGAAACCTTACAGCATCCAACACACTCAGGTCAACATTGTGACAATTCACCTTGGCAAGACCTACTGATCTTAACCCTTCCCAGTGTCTTCAGGCTGCTTTTTGATTGTCTTCAAAGGGCATTTCTCCTCTGCTGAATCATGGTGTGTTTTGTGCACCCCTCTTTCCCAGACAGTAAAAAAGGATGCTTTGCAAGAAGCACCCAAAGGAACTAAACGTAATAAATCCCAGTGATGCAGGAGAGCAGCTGTCTCACAGGGCTCTGACACACAGCAGCTGCAAAGTCTGAATACAATGCACTTTCAACTACAGTAAGTCTTGCCTGGAAAAGCTTTTCTATCAAATGACTTATCTGCGTGGGAAGCAATACTTCCCTGTTGGGCTTATTCTTCCAGCCTCCCTCTCCAGCCTCCACCATTGTCAACCTTTCAGTCACAACTGCAGCCTAGTCTAGCAGCCGTCATGTCTTTTGGCCCCATTTCAGACAAATACTGTTTTCAAGCTATCTGAAAAAGTTGTACCAGGTNGGTGGGATGGCGTGTGAAGAAAAAAAATGTTTCAGATTACGTTTGCTGGAGTAAATACTGGTTTTAATTTTCCTGCCCCTCTTTTAGCTCCAACTAGGAGATGTGTTCCCCAGTGACATAATGCCAGGAATCAACCAATTGGGTAACGTACAGTGTGCCTTTCTGCTGCTCAGAGATTGCAGCCATAACAAAGTGCAAAAGGCTCACAGGCTTTGAATCCTGCCCTGACAGATGGGGGATGTGGTTTTCTCTTTTTGTTTGTTCAACACAAATGTACCACAGACATCCATCATCAAAAGGATGCCTTGCGTGTCCTTCACCACTGCAATTTCATTGCATTTTTGTCACTCGCTGGACAAGATGTGAGCTTTGTCTTCAGGTAGTTCAGCTTGTGCTGTGTCTCCATTTGTTTATCAGCCTAATTTTCATAGTTACTTCAATTTCTAGTGTGATGGAGGGTAAAAGAAAGAAATTAAGCAGGATATCCAGATACTGGACCTGTTGGAATGGGTCCAGCAGAGGGCCATGAAGATGACCAGAGGGCTGGAGCACCTCTCTTATGAAGACAGGCTGAGAGAGATGGGGTTGTTCAGCATGGAGAAGAGAAGGCTCCAGGGAGACCTTATAGCAGCCTTCCAGTATCTGAAGGGAGCTACAGAAGAGTTGGAGAGGGACTCTTTTTCAGGAAGTGGAGTGACAGGAGAAGGGGTAACAGCTTTAAATTGGAAGAGGGGAGATTTAGATTAGATAGTAGAAAGAAATTCTTTATTGTGAGTGTGGTGAGTCATTGGAACAGGTTGCCCAGAGAAGTTGTGGATGGTCCATCCCTGGAAGTGTTTAAGGCCAGGCTGGATGGGGCTTTGAGCAACCTGCTCTAGTGGTTGGTGTCCCTGCCCATGGCAGGGGGGTTGGAACTCAATGATCTTTAAGGTCCCTTCCAACTCTAATCATTCTATGAATCTATGATTTTATGATTCTATACTTTCAGCCAGCTGGGAGGCAGCTAGTAATGTGCTATGGAAGTTCCCCAGGTAAAAATGAGGAAGGAAAATCATGTATATGAAATGCTTCAGTTCATTTTTCAAACCTGATATACTTGAGGAAACTTGCTTTCTTCAGTGGCAATAGAGAATATAAAGAAAGTCAAGAAAAAGAGCATTAGAGAAACAAGAGAAAGACTACATCATTTATGGTCCCAATCAAAGATGTACATCTGGGAATGTCACTGGATTTTTTTAGCAGGGAAAATGAGAACAGAGGCTGATCTAGGATAAGTAAATGTCTACAGCAAAGCACTACACAAACAGCAGATACATACATTCATATATATCGTGTGTTCTCTGGAACACTTTAGGAACTAACAGATGAACTTAATAAATTTAAGGTTTTGGTTACTTGCTTCCTACTTCTGAAGTGGATTGTCCATCCATTTTTCTCCTCTTAATCATCTCTTTCTCCCATCTCCCCTACACTTGAAGCGCTAATCATCTTTATCCTTCTTTTTGATTTCTCCCTCAATGTTTGACTCCTAATTTTCCCTGTTGCCCAATGCCTCCTTTCAACAGGCCAAATTTAATTCCAACTTTGTGCTCAAGACCTTTGCCAAGTAGAAATATTACCAATTCTAGTGGTGATCTGAGATATGGGGTCTGATTTTGATTAGGGTCAAAAAAGAGAAGCAAGACAGAGAAAAGACTTCAATTTCAGCAAGGTTCTTGATCCAGGATGGAGTAAGTCCAGAGTGTGCAAGGGAGGTACTATGTCCTGAAATACTGGCGGTGCCAAAAGCCCTGTGAGAAGGGTGGGAGCTGAGCAGTCCAGTTCCTATATATATATTGTCTGCTCCGCATGTCAAAGAGGAAAGATGTTGTAGAGCTGTGAGCACAAATTCCTATTAAGGCAGTGACAAAGGTGTGAAATAAATCATCATCAGGGCCAGGTACTATGCAGAAAGGAGACTGGTCCAATGACATATTCCACTATGAAGGAGAGGAGAGACAAATCATATTGGGATAAACGTAAACGAAGAAGATCTGGACTAAAAAAGGATGGAAATATTATGAGGTGTGGGAGAAAAGAAGAGATGCAGAAGGGATGCCGCATTTTGACAAGGGATGTTCTTCACAGTGCAGCAAACTCAATCCCATCTGCAGTCTGCTTGGCTGAAGGGAACAAAGCAAAACAACCTTTGTAAAAGTGACTGAAAAGAATCAGAGAATGGTTCCCACTGTGTCTCATTTTTTCAGTGTCCAGTTCAAACACACTATGGCCTGTTTGTTCCCACAGTGCAAGGTTGACCTTAAAATCTTTCACGAGCTTTTGCTAACTGCAGCCCAGCTGGTCGCAGCATTCCAGCCATCTGCATCTATTTTTAAAACCCCAGGTTTCAGACAGTTTTTCTTTAGCTACCACTCCCCTCGGGATTGCCTTAAACAGTACTGCCCAAAGCAGCAAGGCCCCCTATTAACATCCTTGGGATCCTGTAGGATCGAAATGCAGCAGAAAAGGAGAAAGAATTGATCTTGTGCAAGTGAGAATGTTTAATGGAAGATCCATTCCTATGAAATTTCAGCTATAGGTGTCTGGGAGATTTCACGCTTCAACTCTGAGCCACCAGGCAACAGTCAGGCTGAGTGAACTGCCAGCTGAACTGGGATAAGGAAGATGCAGAAAAAATGGAGCTTTTGTGTCACCTTCAGAGAAAGATATCTTGGCTTAAGGTGGGTGTTGAAGACCACAGACACTGACAGAGAAAGTTGTCTGTTCAGAACGCTCACTTGCCCTCCGGTTAGAAACATTTTTTTCATATAGAATCACATAGAGTCAATTAGGTTGGAAAAGACCTTTAAGATCATCAAGTCCGACTGTAAACCTAATACTATAAAGTCCACTACTAAACCATGTCCCTAAGCACCACATCTACCGGGCTTTTAAATACCTCCAGAGATGGACACTCAGTCTCTTCCCTGGGTAAGCGTATGGCATATTGCAAAGAAAGACAAGACAAAAACACCTCCTCCCTCCATAAAATGAGTATGTCATTAAGAAGGATATGAAAACGTCTAGAAAACATTTACAGAATAGTCAAACTGCTTCCACCATCCTGAGGGATAGATTAATCACACAACTACATACTAAAATATTAGTGTTCTTCTGCATGTCTACTACAGTAAAGGCAAATGATTTCTATCTAAATCTAGATGTGATTGGAAGACAGTTGACACATTTGAATAGAAAATCCTTCTTTCTCACCAGACAGGCTTTCTTGGAAAGACTTCAGAAAAACTTCTCTGGTGCTTGACATTCATGCTGGCAAGGAATTTTATTTTATTTTTGATAATTTATATGTTTGCATGTTATATGTTAAACTGAGCTATAAGTTAAAAATTGGAGTGGCAAGTATTGCAAATGCTTCAAACTTTTGTTGAAAAATTTTGATTTCCTTAAGTTTATTTAAAACTACAGGCCCTGTCTTTGTGTTCTGTTTGTATATATATGTATAGACATATGTATGGCTCTCTAATAGTGTCAATCAAGGCCTCAACAATATTTTCAGGGAAGTTTCAGTTATTCAGC
Organism: Nycticryphes semicollaris; assembly: GCA_013400055.1. NCBI lineage: Eukaryota > Metazoa > Chordata > Aves > Charadriiformes > Rostratulidae > Nycticryphes > Nycticryphes semicollaris. The sequence goes on along the minus strand of VXBJ01000248.1, from coordinate 679,581 downwards.
TAACCGTAATTTCATCATCTGAATAGCTCTTTGTGTTTCACTAACTGAATTCAGTAGATCTGCAGTGACTTCCATGAGCACGTAGAAAATTACTTCACACATGGACTTCTACCTTGCCAGCACCCAAATAGATGGCTTGACTTGCCACATCTTCTCTGGAGTATCAGAATTACACTGCATATCAATATTATTAAAAATTATAATTTGATTCAAAACAAAACTGTAAAACATATCTGCCCAAAACAGGCCTATGAGTATAAAACCAACTGCAATCTAAGTCTTCATCAATACCCTCTCAAAAACTGTGTTATATCTTCACTGGGACGACAGGGATTGCAAAAGTATGTTCCATACAAGCTCATTAGTAATTTTATAGAACTCTGACCTACATACATGCTTTTCCATATGTAAGACCACGTGCGCAAAGGGTTATACACCTACACATAAGTACTTTTTACTGAGTCACATGAAAGTCATATGCTAGTCTGAGAATCTCACTTCGCACAGTGCGCCTACCACAGCAGAGTGTGTGAACCCACTGTGTTCTGTACCTCAGTCACCATTAATTCCCATACATTGCCAATTAATTAAGTCTACAGAGCTTGCAGCTCTTCTGATTCTATTTTACGTTCTTTACGGATGCAAAATATCCAAGTGAATTTACCAAGCTAAGCTCATAGGACTGGGCACCACTTATGCTGATTTATATTTGGAATAAATGTATACTGGTGAAAACCTACAGCTTTTCTGAGGCCATTATTAAAATTTAACAATGATTATAATGTTTGAATGGGCTCAGGAAACAGCTATTATTTATCAAGAAGCCAAAGTCAAGGCTTCTTAACAATATTGGACAAAACTGACTAATTGGACAAACAATCCTTTAAGGAAAGAAAGAGGTTATTGTTCATAGAGTGAAAACCCTAGCATAATAATTAACCACTCTGAATGTTTTGACAAAAGGTCAAATGCAACCGAAGCACAAAATGCTTGAAAAGTCACGTGAAAAGTCTTCATGTGTCAAGCCAAAGTAATTGGAAGAGGACAAATTAAGAACTCAAATACATAAATCTGAAGTGCCTAAATCACTTAGAATCATAAAATAGAATCAAAGAATCATCCATCTTGGAAAAGAACTTTAAGATCATCGGGTTCAACCGTTGCACTGCCAACACCAGCACTAAACCATATCCCTAAGTGCCATATCAACACATCTTTTAATTATCTCCAGGTATTAAATGTCTGTACAGACCCCAGGCTGTCTTTAAGGTCCCTCACAGCCTAAAGTTCAAGTTCTGAACACATCCTCAGCGTCACATCTGCCAAAGCTCAACCAGGAGTAATTTCTTTAAGTTCTCTGAAAATAGGCATTTCCAGACTGCACATGATCCATATCAAGAGGGCCAAGACTTTTACCAAAGTTGTCATGCTTCTTCTTTAATCTTTAGTTTGATTTTCATTTGTGTGTACCCACAGGACAAAGTCAGGTGACAACGAAGTGTAAGTAATTCTGTCCTAAAAATCAAGAAATATTCAGTCAACAAGATGTATTCAGTTATTTCAAGATATGCTTGTATTAGTAAATAAAATTGTCCAGTTCATGTCTCCTTCTTCAATTACCTATACAAAGAAGGACTTGTTGAAGTACACTTTGAAGATTAACAGAATTGAAATAACATGGATTAGCAAGGAATAAGATCTAAAAAATCCATAGTCTTATTGTGTAATGCACATCCCTGGTAGGATGTTCCAGGCTTTTTCACCAGAGACAGACAAGTTAGTTCTGCTTGGACACAAAGGTAATGTGTCAAATTGGCACCTGGTAGGTCTTTCTGGCTCTCACAGATTGAAACATGTGTTTGAGATTCCCTCCCTGCCTGGATCAGCCAGAACTAAGATCAGGTCTCTTCTAGCAGACATAAAAGTTCTTGTATCCAATTATCCCAATTAACACTACCATTACAACACATAATACTGTAACGTCAGAAAGATTTAGCTCTTCTTTCATTCCTTGAACAATGCTAAAACATTTTTGAGTCAATGAGATTTGGCTCCAAGACAGAAAATATGGTGACAGTACAAGTGACCTCTCTCTTACCACACAGCGCTGGTAGGATATAAAATTGGGCAGGCCCATCATTTCCCCCTCTCCCCTTTAATTCATGCCAGGTTCTTCTTCCTTAAATAAAAATGTGAAATGGTGAAATAAGAAAAAGTTGGAGGTGCCCAAGGGAATCCAAGTGTTTGCTGCAGCTTGTCCTATTTTAGTGCTCCACTNAAAAAAAAAAGGAAAGAACTATAACTGTTTCCAGCAATTGCACTTAACAGACAGTTTTTGCCAAGAGTTGCTGTTTGGCTCCCATGCTTCCAGGGAACATTGTTTTGTTTGTTTTCAATGGCAAGGGAAAAAAAAATATTTAATTTATTAATTAATAAACGGCCCCTCCAGGTTTTTGTCTAGGAGTAAGGACACACCCTTTAGAAAAGGGAACTGACCACAAGTTGAAGGGAGAAGAGATTAAATTAAGGGATCACCTTTAAAGGTTAGTAGTCCTCCTCAGGACCTCAAAATTGAAGTGCAAAGGAAGAAAAGAGAAAAGGGAAAGAATTTTCTAGAAATGTTACAAAAATTGGGCAAATAGTATCATTAAGTCGATTATTTGCCACAAGCTTTTTAAGGCTTGACCTAAGACAAGAATAGAAATGAAACAGAGGAAATGGCACAATGAGGGCAGTTCATGGCAAGTTTTAGAGCATGACAGATTAGGAAGTTCAGGAGATCATGTAAAGGGGAGTGTATCGATTTATCAAGATCTATACATTTCATAACACAATGATTGAAAAAGCTGAGGATCTTTCATTCAAACAGGCATGGTTCTAGGGCAGGAAGGTATATAGTTCAAGCAAGGTGAGAAGAGAATGAATCTTTTTGAATGTTAATAGAAACTACAAATCAGTTGCCTTTTATGTGGTGTGTCACGTCTCTCTATCAAATCTTCGTTCCTGTGTTTATTTTGTGCTCTTTACCAAATTCTGAGGTATACAGTAAACTATCACAGCATTACAGGCAATCAGGCTGTCTTCTTTCCAAAGATCATTACACCTGAGATAGCTAAATGGTTCTGCCAATTGAAATTGTGTGCCCATCTCTCACTGCTGGATTAGAAAGGGTGTAGAACAGGAATGGTCATGAACAGGTATCCAGGGTTACTTGGAAGCGGTCAGGAGCACAGGACCCTGGAAAGCTTTACTCAGAAGCAAATGAAGGCACACAACAACAAATAACTGATCTGGTGACAAACTGGGGTTTGATCTGGTGATAAATAGTTGGAGTCAAATTATGCTTTCCCAAAAGAAATAACAGACAATGACTACAGCTTCAGCAAGAATAAGATTTCATTGAGAGGTTTTAAACAAAGTCCTACTATTGCTAAATCAGAGTTTAGTGTCTAAACTCCCTTTGGAGATGTGAACATATTAAACTTGTCCACCAACACAAGGGAATCTTGAAGTCAGCAGGCATTGTGCCTTCTCAGGAACATCATTCATAGCCCTGTATGTCAAGAACCTAAAGCAATGTAATTTCATAGATAAATAATGTCTAATTATCAATAAACTTATTTAAACAGAGGCCTGTTTTTACAGTTCAGCTTTGGAAAGTCTATAAAATGATGTATATTTCCTGAAAAGGAATTCTGGGCTAAGTAATTTCCGTAATATCAGATAACTTATATAGAAAAAATATGGTCCTTTCATGGACACCAGGCTTGAGTAAAATGAAACCCAGAACTATTCTTGTCACTGATGTTTACTAGAGCCCAGGCTTCAACTGAATCATAACAGCCACATTCTTAATATAATTTTATTGTGTGACTCTTGGCACGTCCAAAATTCAGCCGGGCAAAAGGAGGGAAAACATTGAAATACTATGAGAAACTTTTAGTATTATTAGTATTATTGTGTTATTTTAATTTTAAAAAACATTAAGCTATGAATTGTGACTGGTGCAGCTGGTGGATATGGGAAGACAATGGAAGCTTCCTGGTTTATTGGCTGTCATTATGTTATGTTTCAATCGCCTTTCTTCCCTTGCATGTGTTAAAAGTCTATATAGAGTTGAGCAACATGAAGTCTAAAATTAAATCTCCACGGTTACAATGGAGAGGCAGAGCATGCATTTACTTCTAAAGATAGGTGACTAAAGTTAGGACCCATATCTCCCTAGACTCTCTATAGAATCAATGAAGTGGCAGGGGGTTCTCCAGGGACAAATTCAAAGCACCTTGCTTAGGCTTCTTCTACATTGTCTTGTGCTGGTGCATGCAAGAACCATATTGTCCTCTGTCATCTAAGCCAAACAGTGAGACCATCTGCGCTGGTGCTGCTGTCTGTCCCTGGGATAACAACTGGCCCTCAGACAAAACAGAGTGGATCATATTTACATTGCATATATGAGAGAACGTTAGTTGGGATGGCTCATACAGGCACTGACAACTGTGTTCTTGTACTTAGAAATGTTTACTTCTGCTTTTTCATTTATTAGCACCTGTGCAGCCACTGTCTATGGGTTTTTGTTATCCTATGGGCTACCCAATAAGGTCATTACTGGGACCACGCTAGGTGGTCTCTAACTAATCTATGAAAACATCTACACTTTGCCATCTTTCCCTGTTGGAATGTGTGATAAATACAGAGGTTTATCCCCAGGAATCATCAGGGCACCAGCATGGTCCATTTGTCCACAGGTCAGGAACTAGTAGTGCATGCATCGTGGGAGCTCTTTTACACAACTGTGTGTCAAGCTTTGTCTTCATGTCAGGGAGTTTTTGTTGAGTTTCTGGGCGATTACATGTAAGTACATTTTGCCACTCAACATTTGCTAGTGGGTTTCGATACTTGCTGCTTCATGCTTTTAATTCCTTTGCTGAATATCTTCCAAATATTTTAACGAGATGCTGATATCTTCTAAGTGTGCTTGTCTAGCACAAAGCAAATCCTTTTCTGCCAGGAGTGGGGAGACCATTAGCAACTCTGGCCTTGCATTGTTCAGACACTGCTGGGTTTAGTCCAGGATCTAAGTACTAGAAAAGCACTTTAAACGTACCATTATACTTCTCCTTCTTTAAGAAGACAGGAGGGGATTAATCCTGGAATTCTGTTGAAATGTGTTTTCACTTAATTTCCAGGAGCTTTACCGTAAATTGTTTAATCATTATCACTGTAAATAAATACACTAACAAATCACACTTCATTTACTGTGACCTGGGTTTTTGTGTTTCTTGACTAGTGAAACAATTCTTTTATATCTTTCATCTCTTGTATTTCTTACTGTGGTGATCACAGTTAGAGCACCAAATATGACTGTCACACATTAAGTGGAAAGGCTTTGCTTGTCTTCAAAGTTTTGGACCTTAAAACACAGAAAATGGGTCAAGATATTGCTCTTTGCAGGGTGTAAATCTCACAATTTCTCCATCACTTTACATGTTAAGTTACCTCAAGCTTGCCAGAACAAACTATTTACTGTGGGTGACTTCTTCAGATGCTTTGGCTCATACATTCTACAGGGCAAAAAGAAAAAGGGGGTTAATTTTGAGTCAATGCATGCACTAGGATACCAGCAAATAAAGCTGAAAAAAGATTCTAGAAAGTGGGCACAATGTCCTGGTATCCTGCTTTATTTCCAAGTATAATTTGGATAGAGTTTACTTTCCAAGTGAGGGCCTGCTTTACACACCATACAAAGACAGAAGGTCCTTTCCCCAAAGAATAAAATCAAATCAAAAGAGCAGTCAAGTGTGGAAAAGCAGAAATTTTCTCATTGTTACAGGACGGCACCTGAATAACGGTGTAGAAAATGAAATTGCATTGTGTTGCAAGGCAAATTAAAAATCAGGAATCACGAACATTTTGTGTGTTAGCACAACTGATTTTGTTTATTTTTAAACCACCCCAAAACCCAATCATGCTATATGTACATAGACAATACACGGGATAACACATCAAACGTAGACAAGAAAGATAAAATGTATTCTGTTTTAGTTTGCTGGTTATTGGGGTTTTTTTCATAATACATCTGCTCAATCTGATTAAATGATCCAACCTGTACGGATTCCCATGTCAGCCCTCTCTCAATTCTCTTGTCTACACTGTCTCTCTGGTGGGAGACATCCATCATTTTACCTCTGAGGCATTTGTCTGAATGGTAAAGTGTGCAGTTTTTTATGTAGGTTCCTCTGGGCCGCATTTCTCATGTAAAAGTGTTTAGTGCAGAACAAGTATATCAGCATGTATCCACTTTAACTATATTCTATAGTTAGTAGGTAAGACCAGGTAATGCTTTGGGTTACTCAGGAAATCAAAGTAGCACACATAAAAAACGAAAACAGAAAATAGTTTTCCACATCATTTAGACTGTTAATTTTCTTTACGTTTCCAGTGTCATTTATTTTGCTAAGCACTGCTGCAATTCTTTCCACTTTTCTTATGCTCTTATTTTCTTACAAAACAGTATACTAGGTTTTTTTGTATAAAACATATATATAAACAT
>VXBJ01000248.1:652677-673008 GCA_013400055.1 Nycticryphes semicollaris | reverse complement strand
AACATTTATATATATATATATAAAAACAAAGCAACAACCCCCAAAATGGACTTACACACAGGTATGTAATTGTCCCTCATTAGAAAATAGACTCTGTGTGTATTTATTTGTTGCCCCTGAAGGTCACAGCACTGGCTATTAGAATGGGGTCAGGAAGAAAAAGGCTTTTATTTTTTTCCTGGTTTGTTTTAAAACACACAGTTAAATTACCTAAGATGAACAAAAGCTGAGTAATCACAGGAAAAATAAGATCCTGTTTACACATTGGTACTGTGTTGTTCTTGTTGCCATTGTTACTACCACTCTTCAATTTGATTTCTAGTTGCTACTTCCCAGGAATTAATATATCTATACATTTTTTGTCACATATTCTCTCCCCTCGCAATGAGCTGGATGCAGGTTCAGGGAGAATAAAACACTAGAAAATCTACATAGATCCTGGGACTTTTCTTGGCCTGCTTAACATTTCTGGCCCTCTTCCTCAGAGATTATAAATCATTTAGAAAATTATGGTTAATTCTACATAACAAGTAATTTTCAGTGGCCTTTCATTCCAAAATATGTTTTCGGGTAGTGTTTTGAGATAGTTTTTCACATGCAGTGCTGGCATTAGATAGCAGCCTTGCATATTTGTATAAATACTTTTTCCGGTGTAAGGCCCCCATTATTGGTACAGATGGTTCTCTGTCTTCAGTATCTATTCTTTCAGCAAACAGATTGGTCATTTTAACTACTTATCATTACTGAGTGATGTACTGGGAGATCCTCCCACGCTAAATACACCATAAAATTTGGTGGTGGTGAGGGAGGGGTAAATTTCAGCCCCATTTAATTAGGTCATACAAAAGTGTCTAATGACTTCTTGGCCTGAAGGCTTTGTAAACGAAAAACTCCAGGTATAAAAATGCTATTAAGATTGGGGGTAAAAATGGAAAGCCATATTGAATTAAAAACCAAAGTACTGCCTGCTGTTTTACAAAGAATCTATAACACTGATAAAATCTTCAGAAACCAATGTGCTTCTTCCTCCCCCCCCCCCAGTCCTTCTTTATTTTGGCTTCATTTCAACTCGGGAGTTCATATCATCTCCTTCCAGATCATACTCTTCTACTTGGCCACTGGTCCACACCTTCATGCGGTCAGTCAGGTCACTGGTTCTGGGAGCTAGGATGAAATCATAAATCAAGGCAGCGCTCGCTCCTCCAATGATTGGGCCAACCCAGAAGATCTGAAACACAGTTCCAAGCCCAGTTAATACATCAGGTATTACTGCTTTTGAAGCTATTCTGAAAATCTCTGAGGATTTCCAGCACAAAATTTACAGTGGAAACATTAAAATGACAGTCTGTGACCTCAATATTTACCTAACTGCATGTCAAGAAACCAAAGATTTTCTCACCACAGGTCTGGCAATAGACCCAGAGATTAACAACCGTCTGTGTCAAGTTCTGATATTTAAAAGTAGGTATCAATGGGTAGAACACCTCTGTTACTCCAGATAAATTTGGCAGGGGGGCACAGTTTATAAAAGGGCATTAGATTCCATTCTCCCACTAACTCCCAGTGATAGGTGAATTAGGAAGTAATAATTAGCGAGGACTTAATTGGGGACTTAATTTGTTACTAGCTGCTATTTAGCTAGTAATGTTGCTGTAATTGTACTGGTTAAATAACTTCAGACAAGTAAAGTTTGGAGGAAGATGCAATAAAAGTATATTTGTAGACAGGTTGTTTTTATCAAAAATAACACATGAAGTTGAGGGATTTGCATGAGCAAAGAGTTCCTGCGTCTGAAAACTCTTCTAAATTCAGTGGTTTAATATTAATTACCTCTATCTTCTTCTATATGTACAAAGGAAAAGAATTTTTCTATGAAATTCTGAAAATACTAGCCACTAGCTTAGTATCCCAACAGAATTGTTTAAGTGGAAGATAATGGCAAAATTTCCCCAGTGTTGTCCTTTAGAGCTTTATTCCTTAAATTAAAGTGGCATATATATCCAAAATTTTCAGAACACATTTTACCATTGCGAATTTTCCATGAAAGCCTATGCAACTGGGAGCCAAAATAATGAGGAGAGCTGGAAACAGCTACATTTTAAATACTTATTAAATATTCAATAAATATTCAATATTCATTTAGGGATTTTTTTTATTAGCCTTCGGTATTCACCTTTAGTGAAATGAATTTTCGTGAAGTTCTTCATTTTAACCATAATTAACCATAGGGAATATTCTAAAATTTGTAGTGCTTCCAGAGCAATTACCCAGGAAAGCACATAAGTAGTCCTTTAACTTTAAGAAGACAAACATTTTATTAGGTGCCAAATATTGGATGACCCATGTCAGTTTATAAACCTGCTTAAAACACTTCCTAAATTGAGCTTTACCAGATTAAGCAGTAGCACTTTACAAAAACAGTTTAAACAATAAATATTCGATACCAGATCCTGTGCAGATGGGTATTTAACTTTTAAAATATTGGAAATAAATAAATATAAATGGAAGCAACCAAAGAAAATCTTCTGTATTACTTTGAACATACACACTGAGTGTGAGGACTTTGTCATCTCCTGAGGCTGGTCAGGAGAAAAAGGAGATTATTCTTTATAAAATGAAATAGAAATGGCAAGTCACTGATGTGATGCTAGTGATATGTGCTTAAATGTTTCTGTAAATTGTAAATTAAACAAATTTATTCAACTTACCCAGTGATTTTCAAAGTTGTTGGCAATCAGCGCTGAGCCAAAAGATCTGGCTGGATTAATTCCACAACCTGTATAATCAATCTAGGAGATGGAAAGAGAACCAGTGGTGAGGTATTGATGCACACATGGCATCTTCATTACACAGGAGGGCAAGTGGCTGCCTGCAGCATGGTTCAGACGCTCACAGCAGCTTCATTCATCCCACCCACTCACAGAGGGAAAGACTGTTTACCATGTGCTTCTCCTGTCCCAGTAGGGAAACAGGTCCTACTGCAGCAACTCCTCCCAGATGTGCAACCTCATGACTTATGCCACAACCACATGGCCCAAGAAAGCAGGGGCACGCACGCTGAAGAAAAAGGAATAAATTATCATCTGGCCGTCATCTTCCTGCCTTTGCTTGCCCATCCTGAAGTGGGAGACTGTATATATCAAATATGAGAGGTAAAACTTACAGCAAGAAGGTGTCCCAGGGCAACAGAGAGACCAATAGCCAAAGGTGCTGATCCCGACACGTCATTCCTTCTCCTGTCTGTGGTGGCGAGGACACACAACACCAGCTGGAAGGTAGCAATGATTTCGATACCTAGACCTTGTCCGGCATTGATTCCCTCTGAAAGCTGCATGGAGACAAGAAGGAAAATGTCACTTGATATTCCCACCTGACTTCAACCAACACAGTAAAGTTTCACAGGATCTGGTTTGTCAATAGGAAAAGGCAGACCTGCACATCTTTTATCTCCTCAGGCTGCTTTTGATTAATAGGGGAGGGGGGGGAAAGAAAGAAAAAAGGAAAAAAAAGTGAACAGAAATCAGTTTTGAAACCGACACTGCTGTAACTCAAGCCTCAATGTAACCAGCTTTTACTGGTGATTCAACATGGTTGCATGACTGCTGCATCCATCCGATGTGAACACTCAAGCAATAGTAAAGCAGGTTCTCTAGAAAAACTCACACTGGCAGATGTAGATATTTCAACCATATTACTAATCATGAAATCAGTAGAGTTTCTTATTAATGTAAATACCATAGAACGAAGCAAAACCACTGTAATTTTAATGAATTAACACTATACAATAGAAATATATTTCAGGTGAACTCTTTGGAGCATGTGCTTAACAAGAAACTGTGGATCTTAAGCATCCAATGTTATAACAAGTTTTGAATTCTGCTTCTAACTGGTTTATTCAGTGGTATCTTAGTTGAGACAAGTGTACGGCTGAGCTGAATAACTTGGTTTTAAGCAGAAGTACCTACGCTGTACGGATAGGATGAAACATGAGCTTGGACATGGGCCAGAGAAACTGAGAACGTGAGTGACTCAGAGTAGGAAGCAAACTCTGCAAAACGTATGCTCAAGAATGGTGCTATCAGTAGTAGGTTATCCCCTCTGTCATAGCCTCTGCATTAAAAATTGCCAGGTCATAAGTGACAACATCATGATTAAATGTTATTATGACCTGTCCAGAACAATGAAAATACAAGAAATCATGCTTTAAATATGGTTTTGTGGTTTTACACCCTAATTTTCCCCAAATCAGTCCTTCAATAACCTTAGAACTTAAAGATGTCTAGATGAAGTCTTTCACTTTCCACCTTTGCGATTCATTTTTCTTGTTCTTTCTCTGTAACAAAGCAACATAATTACCAATTTTCTATGCACTGAAAAAAATGGCTGAGTATTCAGCCAGCACAAAATCCTATTAGTTACATTAAAACCATTGAAAATATATTGATTTCTAAGACCTGAAAATCTGAAGCATTAGTAATAATATTTTTTCCTATCGTCTCTTTAATGTGCAGAACTAATATCCCTTGAGTTATAAGCAATTTATCCACAGATAGAATAGAATTCCACTTGAAATGGTGGGCATTTTGTTTCCTTCAGCATCCACACAGTAATAACTGAAACCAGTTAATGAAACCTTCAGCATTAATTGGACTTATATGCCAGAAATTCAAGTCGAGCATTTATACATATATATATTTGTGTATATATATTTAGATTTGCTGACACTGAAAATTATACAGTCTAGAAATTTATACTGAATGCCTGATATATCACTAAATTAATATTCTATTACTTTTATAATTCTCTTTTAGAAAGAATCACATTTTTTGGCCACAGAAACAGTGGGATTTGTGACTCTCCCTTCAAATGCACCTCATTGATATAAAAAGTAATAGTATCACTTTCGAATCTAGACTATATGTTCTGGAAAACCTTATCTCACATTTGGAAGGCTAAATGATCAAAATTAAAAGGCAAGTGTATTGTCAAATAAATGAGTGGTATGCAGATGCCCAAAAGTGGATAAGAAACTAAATTCTCATGTATCATAATGCAACTGTTACACCCCAGAGAATCTAGGGTTAGGGTTAGGGTTAGGGTCTGACGCATTTGAAAAGGCCTTCATGTTTCAAACAATTAAACACTGGCCTACCATTAGTCTTTCCCTTTGTTTGAAGGGCTTCCACAAAAGAAAAAAGACAGTAAGAGAAAAATTATGCCTTTAAAACCTGTGATAATTCTTATCTTTAAGAGGCGGAAATCATATTCTTCCTTTCCCTCCAGGAAAACACATCCTACAGCTGACGTGACTTGAGGTCATTCTCCCTGCTAATCAACACTTATTGATGGGCTGTGTGGAATCAAAGAAAACCTGGAAATATCATAGGAAACCTTTTTCTTTCCTCTAGCATGTAATTTTACACAGCCTGCCAGGGCCGTGAGATTCTACTGTGAGAGCAAGGACTCTGGGACATGTTCCAAATGGAGGCAAACAGAGGCAAATGTTGGATGTTCTCCTTTGCTGTGATTGGTGGATCTGTGGCCTGGACCCTCCAGAATATAGCATAACATGGGTAACAGGAAGGTGCTTTTCCTAGTATCACATTAAAATGTATGCACTTATATTTAACTCTCTCTCTCTCTCTCTAATATATATGTATATGTATGTATGTATATACTTTCTTGTGGGTCCCTTCCAGCTTGATATATTCTATGATATATGTGTGTGTTTATGTTTATATATTCCTTGGCCACTGAGGATTTGCAGGAGTTACACAGCTATCAATGCTATATAAAATATTTTGCACCTTTTGAATCTGTTTGTTTTAAGCTCTTGATAGAACCAGGAGGACATAATCAACATGAGTTGGTGATACTTTTTTTGCATTTTCTAGACTTTGTTGAGGTGTGTTAAGGAAATCTTGAATTTTTGCATAGTACCTGTCTCCAGAAGCATGAACCTCTGATAAGGTGAGTACTGTCTAAAGCTTAGTCCAAATCTAGTAGCAAGTAGTACTATACTTCGCAGAGATCTCACTACTGGAGGCTGTCAATATACACAAAGGCAGAAATCAACCACTGGTCTTAATATCTAGCATTCTGCTTCTGGTAATATCCAGAATATGCAGTGACCATATCTCTGGTTCTTAAACAGATGGATTAATGCCTTAAAACATAAGCCACAGTCACCTCTACTATAGTATTGGGGTGAAGGAGTCTTTTTCCACTGCAATGACTTACTTCCCTGCAGTGGTAGGCTGCTTACCACTGGTCACAACAAGGTGTATGGGCACGTTATGTGGGCTGACACTGCATTTGCCCTTGATGTATCTGTAGGGAAATCTCTGACCTCATCTCAGCCCAATTAACTCACATCTTCTGCATTTTAGTTGATACTCAGTAAGGAAACAGAAAAAAATGTCAGAGGGCAGGGAACAGCACAGCAAGTCCCTGACCTTTCCATGCTTCACACTTGTGTGGTTTGCAGAGTGGATTCAGTGCTTTAAGGAGTCAGATATGCTCTAAGGGATTAAAAAGAAACACATCAGCCCACATTCATCACCAATACAGATTCCCATATCCTATGAGTCAATCTAAATCTCTTCTTTTTTTTCTTATTTTTTTTTTTATTGACACAAATGGCTCCACTAAACTTCATTCTAATTCACTGTTTTGACATAAGAAACCAGAAACATACCCAAGAAATGGGTTATATCATTGGCAGGAGCTGAGAGTTATATGTAGACATATGTCTGATCCGCTGAATCACTCTCAGCTGCATTAGCTTGCACTGAGTAATTGTCCCTCAGCTGTAATAGCACCCAGAAGACAAGCAGAAGGCTAGATGTAGACACCTCAAGTGAGATGTATACTTCCATGAGCTGAATCCCACCACTAATATTTTTACCCAAGTTCACGGTGAATCTGAACAAGTTTATGGAAGGAAAATCCACTGGAATTCAGCAGATTTATGGAAACATACTTCATTCAGAATGCTGTAACTGATTGGAAGCTAAGGAAGCACGATTGGAAGCTAAGGAAGCACTTAGGGCATACTGAAACCCTCTGCTTTTCATTACTGGGCATAGGCATGTGGTACAATACCCATTCCTCACCCAAAGATTAACTTTATCTAGTAGTGCCAATGCTGCTCCTGAGCAACCTGGTTTGAACTCAGTGCTGATTCTGTTTTGAGCAAGAGGTTGGACTAGAGACCTACTGAAGTCCGTTCCAACCTGAATTATCTTGTAAAAGACCGCAGTTCTTTGGAAAGGCTCTTCTTGCAGGAAGGTCTGGAACAGAATTGCCTTAATGCTGTTGCAGATTGGCTGAGTTAATGTCTAGAAACAGCTGGTGACATATTCAGATACTGGAGCTACAGTTGGTGGATCGACAATTGTGAGAGCTCTGCCTATATATATTCCATACTGGTGAGTGAACCAAGAGACATGTAACATAATCGAATGAGGATCATTAAATCCAAGGGCAAAATTAATGGAAAAATCATTATCTAATCATGACTGTGAAAGTAACTTGTTGAGACAAACACCTGCTTTTTTGGTCTTAGGTAATGGGTAGCAGTCATATTGCTTCTGTTTCTCCACAACATCAGACAGGAGATGGGAACTACAGGAGTTTTTAGAAGTGCCCTTAACAGACATGTTTAGCTAACTTCCATAGCTCCAAGCAATAATGTGGGTAAATTAATGGTATGTTGTCTTTGTTTTCTTTCATTTTGTTTTTTTTTTCTTTTTTTTTTTTTTTCAAGATAGAGCGGGATATTTATTAGTTGTCTGCCTTCAGAAGAGAAATGGGGACAGGAAATTAAACTGGCCCAAGGTAAACCCAGCTGTGTACTTCTCTAGTGGCTTCATATTTTTCTCATTAGCAGCAAAAGAATATCAGGTTCAAACCTGTTTCCCGTTACTCGCATAAGACAGTTCGTTATGCAAGGTGGTTTCATCACATGGTGTTATGCTCCATCTCATCCAACAAACCCTTAGCCATTGTATCTTCTAGGGTCCAGCTTACTTTCATATAAGAGGGATTAGTTTCTCGTTCCTGAAAAATGACAGGCCTCTGTAAATGTAGAAGTCTATTTTTCAGTAACAGAATGTCAATTTTCTCCATTCTTATGAAACACTTCACTGCAAGCCATGCTGGCTGATGCATTTTTTAGACAGAGAAAAGTTAAGCCACAGCAATTTAGCAACACATATAAATCCCTTCTCTCCTTTGCACACCCCAGCCATCCTGTAGGCAAAGCAGCTTTTGCAGAATCACAGAAATAGCATGGCTGGTATATAATAAAAAGCACGTTGTGGACTGACTACAAACATGTTTTATATGTTTTATTTTATTAAGTTATTTTTAATATTCATGTTGGGAGAAGAACTATTTTCTCCTGTCCACACAAAATCTTGCATTTTAAGGAGCTGTGCTGCAATAGATAACATCTTTATGTCAGACAGACCTCTCTCCTTGTCTGTAGAATTAAAATAAACAGCTAACAACTTGCAACAGGCCTGCTGTTTTCAACGTTCCAAATTATTAGTTTGTTTCTGTCATGGCAGACTTTTTTTCTTGAAAGAAGACTTTTAGTATTTCATTCAAGCAAATTCTTGCTGTCTTTCATGTTTTCTTCCTGTAGTTTAAACTTTCCCTTCTTTGACTTTCCTTACTTAATTAGGAAAACTCTTCACAACAGTTTGAATGGTTCATGCTCTCTTCTTCATCCCCACACTCTAAATATTAATTATGTTATTTCATACCAACTAACTATCATTTAAGCATTAGCTGGGCAAATTTCTTTCATGCAATGTTCTTCAAATGTAATCTCAGAAATTAATCTCCCTAATTCCCTCAAAACCATCTTCCGCTGTCTGGCCTCTCATTTTGCCTGACTTTTTTCATTCTTTCAGCTCTAGCTCTGTCATAAAAATAACTTGGTAACTTTCATCTTGGTAACATACCTTTCTTCTGTTGGAATTCTGTCCCAGATCTCCACAGCTATAAAATTTTCTTTAACTCACAGACAAGATTTATTCAGAGACTTTATCCCCAGCTATTTAACTACAGTTATTCTCTTCTCTCTTTGCTATTTAACAGTAACACTCTGAAATGGATGTTTCTGTACCCATTATTTCAGTGTTCAGGATTCAGAGAGTACAAAAGTCTAATTTCTTTAGTAAGTAGAGTCAGGTGAAGATCTAAAGAGTTTCACTTAAAAATTTACAACAGGAGCACTCAGAAGAAGCTGCTTATGAGACAAAGAATTAGTTTTGGATCGTATCCTAGATCAACAATAGAAGCATTCAGCAGAACCTAGGGACAAAACATATTGTCCTTTGCTAGATTGTCTTTCCTATAAATACAGCCTTAAGAGCTCTAAAGGGGACTCATTCAATTCCCAAAGCACAAGTCATATTTTCCATTCTTTGGACAGCAGACACCCTCCAGGAACAAGACTAACCTCCCTCCTCCCACCCTATCTTCAGGCTGATGAGAAACTAGCCAGGGCTTTGTGTTCCAGCAGCCTGGTATGCCATAAAGGGAAGAATGATGGTTTCATTTATATTAAACCAGAGCACATAAAGTTTACATGTGTGGCCAGTGACAGAGAGTAAAATTCAATTCCTCTATAGGACTTCCATTTAGCACAGCTAGTTAGATAGATCGTTTGTCTCATTTACACTTTTATTTTTTGATGTATCTCTGGGAAAGTTGCTTTGGGGAAATGTGTTTTTTTTTTTGGTTTGTTTTTTTTTTTTTCTTTTCTTTACCCAGCAACACCCAAGTAAATAGTTCATTTTCAGCAACACTGTTGAAGCACTCATTTATATGAGGGAGCTATTCATTATCTCTTGTATTGTCAGCCGAGAAGGATATGGTCTTTCAATTGGGAATATTGGACTTATCTGAATTTTGAGCCTAATAAAAATCTTTCTTTCTATGATTTCACTGGAATAACTAGCTGGATTTGCAGAAACCTCACAATATGGTTGTTGGCAATTGCACCAAAGCTATATTTGTTTTATACCTCTGGACAAACACTCCAGCAAATCTGTAAAGTTTTTGAACTGTCCAAGACTGACGTAGTTTATACTTTCAGACTTGTGCAGAACATTGAAGATTTGGCATTTCCACAGAGTTAAAAACCAGCTCTGAATATGTGCAATGGATTTCAGGAATTTGTGGAACATTTCCAGCCCCTTCATTTCTCTACCTTATTCATCAAGTAAGAAGTCTTATCAAAGAAAGTCAAACCTGGCTTTATTAATTCCTCAGTCCAATACAGTCATCATTAACTTCAGAAGAAGTTGTGTGTACATGTGTAAAAAAACATGCCACAGTTCTGCTTTGAAAGCATTCATTGACTTCACTTGGCACAGAATTAGTGTCAAAAACCTGGAAATGTTTCACTTTCTGTGGTACCCCTCAGTTGTTCCTGGAAAGGGGATGCATGAGGGTCTACCAGGAAAGTACAGAGCATTCCTTTGCTTCTTTATGTTGCACAAACACCAGAGGAGGAATGCCTTGTAGAAATTTCAAGTCACATTTTTGCCCTTCTGCTGTTTATAGAGTTTCCTCCAGGCTGGCTGTCAGGCCCCGTATATTTGATTTAACAGGTTAATGTTGTGCTTTAGCCTCAGATCTCATTGACTTCAGTGGAGTCGCAGCAGTTGAACACCAGCACTAGCTTTGCCTCTGGATGCCAGAGAGAGCAGTACTTTCCCATTAAGTTGCACAGTAACGAATACACAGGGCTACATGCTGCTCCCAGCCAAGCCAGGGAAACTTCCATGAGGCATTAAGTTGCTCCATAACATTGGTATTGATACTAATCTGGAGGTACTGAGGAAAGCAGCCACAGACCATGATGCCCATGTACTGTGCCAGGTATCGCATCAGCCCACAATGAAAAGGGTGCCTCTGCCTCTACATATTTGTAATCAAGAGAAAATGGTTTAAAAACACAGAAATACAGAAACTGGAAAATCAGACACATAACATACAGGTAGTTTGCTATCTAAGAAGTTGAGTACAAGCACAGTACTTTGGAATGGCTTTGCTAACTCTGGAATAGATATTTTTCTAATAATGAAGATATATTTGACATTTTCAATTGTGATACCAGGTAAAGATACCTCTGTTATTGAGCTAGAGAATGGACAAATAAGAAAAAATGTAATACAGCTCTAAAGAAAACAGACAATTTCCCCTTGAGACAAACAGGAAATTTTTCAAGGGTCATTTATTCTTCCTTTAGTATTTGTGATGTGGATTAGTATCCCTGCTCTAAAAATGCTTCTCTTAAAGGTAGCTATATACAGTTCAGATAGTTAAATTTTTTAGGATTCTCTGATTAAAGATATGCTATTCTCAACTCACTTGAAGGTTGAAATTATCTGCTGAAGTACATGAGCCCTGCTGCAATGACTTATATGTTGCTTTTACCATTGCATCCATCTAACCAGAAGAGATCTATAATATTCATTCACATGTTTGCTGCAGAAATTTCCATTTGTTCTCAGGCTGTGGATCTTACCATGTCAATTTAGAATTCACATCCACTAATAGATGTTTTATTTATTTATTTATTTATTTCTAGCTAATTTGAATTAAGAAATGAAATTTGTGTTTACCTCACGTGAAGAATCTTTCCATTAATCTATCTGTCTCTGGTGTGTGAGCATGTGTGGAGGTGTGTATACACATATGTACAAAATATCTTAATACATATGGCATAATACATAGAACACTCGGGAAAGGAAAACAACGTTAACTGTTCATTCACCAGTCAGGAAGGGTGGTGGCAAAATTAATTTCCTTATATTTCATACTTAATCCTACTTAGTTTGACAGCTGGTTAAACACAGAAAAAAAAAATTGTTCTCAAAAAAAATCCCAGCACAACCCCATTTCAACTACATATTCACCAATCTACCAAAATTAACAATGTTTTTAGGTTTATTGCAACTCCTTATTATTCTATGACTGTCTGTACACCACTTTTATCAATTTCTATTATTTCTAGTCAAAGAGGAATTTTACCCTGCGGCTTGCAGAGCATTTTTCAGGCAATGCACCAGTCATCCTTTGATCCTCTGGATGTGGGCGCAGTTCATGGTATAAAACCCACTTGAACCACTCTGTTCTAGCAGCAAAAGACTGTCATGCAGGTGGATGATCACTGAGGGCCTTCTCTTGTGCCAGAAATCACCATGTTGATGCATCCCTGTGTGCTTGCTGCCAAAAGCTCAGGATATGCTTATATTATTATAGAAGCACTAAGCAAATCTTAGTAGAAATGGAAATAAGAAATAACTTCTGAGACCTGAGATAAGGATTAGAGCTATAAGCCCTGTTACCCTCAAATGTTCTGGAGGATGGGCGATAACTATCAGGGTTTTTATCAGGTTTTGATCAGGTTTACATCTCAGTCCAGATGTTTCTGCTGTCACTGTGTGAACACACTAGAAAGCAGCCAAGACTATGGCCAGTTTTGAACAGGTGCCTTTCCTGTGTTCCACCTCCCTGGCCTGGTGTGATTCAATACAATGCTGGCATGTCATAAAAGACTGCTGCAGTAAAATTGAAATTGAATAATGAGCTATTGTTGTGGCACTCATTGTTAAGAAATAAAAATCCCAGCACTAATCTCATGCACAGGAATCATTTTGCTCACTCTAAAAATGCAGTGACTTCTGGTCCCTTGTGGAAGCCCGAGTGCTTAAGCATGCAGATGTCCCAGCACAGGCTGGGTTGGCAGGAGAAGCCTACCTTGGATCGAAAACAGGGAGGGCAGAGGGCAGTGACAAGGAGAGTGAAGCTCAGCGTGTTGAAATCTGAGAAAGATTCAGTGTACAATCCGCATTGAGAAAAGGCATCCAAGGATTTTTAATAAATGCTGGAGGTCAGGAACTCAGCCACATGTCTTGTCCATCCAGCAGCACCTCTGGAACTGCAATTTTCCATACTGACTCAGAGGAAAAGCAGCATCACTTACTCAATTGTCCACTCATACTGTCAAGCTCTCAGTTTATTTTGGAAGTTCTTCCAACTCAACCCGACTTTATTTAATTTGAGGTTGGAAGAGAGCAGACTCATAGGGCGCGGGCAGAAAGAGAGGGAAATCACAAGGTGAACACTGAGTCATCAAGGCCAACCATCCAAGTCCTGCTCCCCATGGTCATAGGGCCATCACTGGTACACTGGTTTTGACGGAACGTGGGGAGTCTGGTGACTCCTGTGTGTGATCTCCTCTGAGAAAACTCTCTAAAGGGTGCAATATATTCAGTGAGGAATAGCAAAATAAAAACCTCAGTGCTGTCACACACACACCGTTAAAAAGTGTGGCACGTCTCAGCTTTATGAAAGGGAATTCTCAGTGTGGGAGCAAATTTATGTTTGTACTAGAGAACTCCGTGTCTTAGAAATTTGCTGGGAGAGAAATCAGCATTATGTCCCTGAGATGTATCTGCAGAAGCACGTCGTATGCCCCATCATGTGCTCCAGTCTCCTGGAGACAAGAGATTGTCCAGCCTTCAGCTTTCCCAAGTAGTAGAATTAAGTCTGGAGCTGGGGGAACACAGAGACAGCAGAGTGAAAAAGCCATCTCAGGCTCAGGGGTTCAAAGCTGCTCTGCTGCTGCCCAACCACAATCCAGGTAAGTGGGATATGTTATGGAAAGGGGACTCATTTTGCAGTGTGACTTTAGCAAATGTGGAATGTGTCTCAAAATAGCAAATACTGTTCTGATATGAAGAAATCAAGGACAGCTAAGGGCTCCTTTTTCTCTGTCTTTGAGAAAGGATCTGGAATCAGTCACTGTGTGTTTATCACCTTTGCACCCTTATGTGGACCAATTCTTCTGCCACAGCTGATCCAGCTTTGGGGACACTCTGCTGAGCAATAGTGGCAGAGACACAGCTGATTGCACCAGAAACACAAAGGCTGTTCCAGCATCAAATGAGTTTCCACAACCCAGGAGTGGTATGTATATGACTATTCACTTGTCTTAAGAAAATGCTCCAGACCTCTGAATCCACTGACCATAGATCTCTTCTGACTTTTCCAGCAAGTTCTTCAGTTGCACAAACAGCATTTATCAGGACACTGAGTGTTTTTTAAAATCAAGTCCTTCTGTTTGTTATTCTTGGTTGTTTTTCTTTTCTCTTTATCTAGCCTGAGCAACACTACCTTCAGGTCTGTTTTCATTGCCTACAATTTTCGATCCAGTTATAACTTTTAAAATAATAACTTCTATCATAAACTTCAAGGCAGAGTTTTCAAATAGTTTCCAAATTGTAGCCCCGAGACTTAGGGGGCACATTTCCTGCCACATTAATCAGTATTCCAAAATACAGAAATTATGAAATTGTAAAGCGGTGACTGCATTTTTCACAAAGATATGATTTTCACCAAAAGAAAAAAAAAATAAAGAAAAAAACTAAGCTAAAGAAATTTCCTCATCATGTTTTCAAAAGCTTGATAAAAGGTCTTGAGATAATCATTGTTGAACCACAAATATTGTGTTACCTTACAGTGCATAAGGCTCCTCTCACCCGCCTTTCCTGCCTGAGCCCTTTGTTGGTCATTAACTGCCCGTGATGAATAGTTTCTTCCATTATCCAAACTCCAGATCTGTCCTCAATAGACAATAGCCAGCTATGCTGGCAGATGAGTGCATTTTGGATTAGGTATTGTCTATTCTTACAGTTATACCTAATGGAAATTTGTAACATAGTAATCCAATTCCCAAAAAAAGATACAAGATGATGTAAGGATAAAAATTTAAATTTTTAGAACAACAAACACACTCTTTCAATTTTTCCAGTTCTCAAAGTTTTTACTTTGGCACCCACACGACTACTAAAATATATGGGAAGTTAAGTGTCTTAAAAGGCTTCAGTAATCTAAAAATCCCTCTGAATATGGTCCAGAATGTCTTATTCAGAACCAGCCAACGTAGTTAAAAGTATTTTCATTGACTTCAGTTAAGTTTGGATCAAACTTTTCATAGGTGTGTGTTTTGCTTGTCTTAGTGTAAAACCGACCCAAATATTGAACATGTTAAAGGAGCACCTTGCTTTTTCCTTCTCCCTTCCTTCTCTTTAGCCTTGCACCTTCTCTGGTTGTTTTTTGTGCTCCATTTGCTTATTTTTCCCTTTTTCCCTCTGGACAATGAGAAAGGCACAGATGCATCCCACTTTATTTTAGATACTTAACAGAGGCTCCCAAGCCTGGAGCCACATCATGCCCAAGGAGAGTTGAATGTCCCTGGAGGAAAACTCAAATATTCTAACAGCTGAATTACCCCTCTTTTTCTCTCTTTCTCTGTGAACTAGAGAGACACCTATGGAAATAGGCAGAACCTCAGTGCAGGACTTACAGCTGAGCAGGATAATTCTAAATTGAGGCATACAATCCCTCCCAATATCCACTGGGGACACTGGATAGCAACTGACTCCATTAAACTGCTCCCAACATGTTTATCCTGTAATCAACACCCCTCCAAGAGCAAGGCAGGGCCAGCAGAGACATATACATCTAAGCTTTCTTCCCAACCTAGTCAAACAAACAGCACTCCCTTTCTCCCTATTCTTTTTCTCAATAATGAATATACACCTCGTTCTCCACAGGAAGGGCAGGAAGACAAAGCAGCTGGCAGGGAATGTCCCTCTGTCCCTGCCCTCCTTGTCCTCAGGTTGAAAAGCGTGGCATAAAAGTAAATCTTTGTGGTTTCTCCTTCTCTTCTATTTGCTGAAGGAGTCAGCGTGCTCTTGGTGTGTGGTTGCAGTTTCAGTATATGCCCCACACTGATAAGCACGGCACAAGGACAGCAATTCTTCCATTTTCTGTGTTGGACTCAGACCCAGCTCCCCCCTCAACTCTCCCCTCCCCAGACAGTCCAAGCTTGTCAGTGTGAAATGAATGGATTTGCTTTCCTCTCTACTTCTTTCTTGCAAGGGAGGGCAACAGCTGCTGCCCTCCCTGTCCCCTGAGAGGTCTCCCCACTGCTCCTTTGGCCAGAACAATTATAACTGGAAGTGAGGAAGAAAACTAAAAACAAAAAATCTGGGTATTTGACAATAACAAGCACTGAGACCAGGGCTTTAAAGAATTATTTTATCCATTAATTCATGCACAGAAACTGCTGCCAGATTTGTAACATTGGTACAACGGAGACTTACACGACCTGATTTTGCCTAGTGTATGGCCTTCAAAACTGTGTATTTGATTGCATTCCAGAGGCGTACCTCAGGACGGAGATGACAAGGCTTCCACCCTAACATGCAATTTTTGAGATGCCTTAAAGAGTCTCCTAAGCTTACAAAAATCAGCTACTGCCCTGATATTTTCTGATCTTTCCATATGTCCCCTCAAACTCTTCACTTCTGAGGTGGCCTTGTGCACAGCCCTTAATGATATCCTTGTAGCTTGGAGAGTAAGTGACTGAGGAGCAAGAAGAGTTTGGGGTTATCATCTGCTCCCCCCTCCCAGGGCTTTTGGATGGAGGAAGGAGCCAGCTGTCAGCATTTTGTGGCAAGCAAAAGAGAAAGACCAAAGGCAAGTGCTACTGAAACCAGACCTCCCGTGTTTAATGGCAGTTGGACCTCTCGAGGAAACCACTTGGGCGGATACCCTGTCCCATGCGGTTGAGCAGTTCCCTCTGCCAGTGGTTTCAGAGGAAAAGATCATGTATCACACACACAGCCAGAGCCTTCTGGAGTTAAGAAATTTTTCCCAAAAATGTTTTGGATTAACCTATCAAAATTTCCGAAACAGTGGCATGATGGAATACCTGTGGGCAGCAGGCTCAAGAGAGGTAAGCAGCCAACCCAGAGTAAAACAAAGGTGAATGATACTGAGCTGCTCAGGAATCACCTTCTTAATATCAGATTTTATTACATTTTCAAAAAATGCCTCATTTTCTGAACTAGCTGTAGTGCCACAGCAGGCAAAACAGTATTATTTTATTTGGTAATTTAAAATTTTTGCTTCTTTCTTCCCCATTTGTTTGAGTGATTTCTGAAGTTACATTGTATTTGCAGATTTTTTTGTCCCAAATATCCCTGTGGACTTCAAACGGACATAAGATTTCAAATTAGCTCAAGTTTCAAAGTGCAGACAGGAATATTCTACACATAGAAAAGGTGTGAAATAATTGTTCTTACCAGAATTAGGTGAAATAAGTGACTAGGAGGCAATTTCCACTTATACCACTCTGTGTACTGCTGTGGCTGTAGCACTGCCTCTGATAGTGGGATGATTGCAAGTTTAAAAGTGTCTTTTTTTTTCTCCTCTCATAGTACAATGACAACAATAAAATGACAACTTTTTGAGGAGGAGGAGTTGCGGCCAGGAAGGTTTTATGCAGCATGATGGTCAATAGCTGTGAGCACCTGGCTGGGAGAGGGCTGAAACCTGCACTCCTGTTAAAGATAGCTGCCTCACATCTTTCCCCAGTTCTACACCTGAGAATTCAGGGGTTTTCCCATTATTTTTCATAGCAGAGGGAGAAACACACAGAAATTACAGCTGGGATTCCATCAGGCAGGATCTGAGAGCTGTGCCTATTGCAACAAGTGATGCTCACACCTTTGGTGATAAGGTTTCTCTCGCTACACATGTCTCTCCCTGTTCCCATCAGGTTACACAAACCATCAATTAGGTATTGAAAAAGAACCACATTCACAGAAGCAAAAACAACTTTGGTATATACACATTAATCAGAATGTTACCTGAGACCTTTTGAACCATGAAAGGGACTCAGTCATGCAACTGCCAGTGATTTCAATGTTAAATTGGTATCAAAAAGGCACCTTTCATCCTCGTAGACATACAAAATTACATATAAGCAAAACTGATCCCAACCTTAATGTTCTAAAGCTCCAAAACCAGAGTCGGGGGGGAAGGATCATTCTTGTGGCACAGATCCATCCTGGCATAGGTCAGAACTGGGTCCCCTGCTACAATAAGCAATTGGCTACCTGAGGTTGCCATCACCATCATCATCACCCCCACCACACACACACACACACCTTTAGTAGGTTACAGGTATTGTGTTTCTACCTGGAAAAAAAAAAAATGAAGGAGGAATTAAAAGTTTCTACTTACCGAGTTGAGACCCAGGAGGTTGTTTGGGAGAGAGGAGGTGACTCCTGACAGAATAGCTGTGGCCACCACTGCCCCCAGGCACTGGGCAATGATGTACATGAGTGCCTTGAAGATGCTGATCTGGCAGCTCAGCAGGAGGCCCAGGGTCACAGCTGGGTTCAGGTGTGCACCGCTGATGTGGCCCACGCTTTGTGCCATGGTAGCAATGGATAACCCAAAAGCCAGCGAAACCTTCACGTTGTCCTGAGACCTTGTTGATGTTTTGTTGCCCACCACTGGGAAGCTAAAACCCAGAGCCGAGCCAATGCTGATAAAAATAAAAAGACTCATTGCAAGGAACTCAGCCACCACTGCCCTCCAGAATATTTTCTTTTTGAATTCACTAGCCATCTTTCCTCTCTCTTTTGCTCTCTCTGTCTCTCCCCTCCTCACTTTCCCTTCTCCTTCTCTCCCTTCCTTTGCCTGATATTTTTCCTTTGAGGTCTGTAGAGAAATCTGGAGAAAAAATACAGTCCTTGGATTATTTATAGGGCTTTGGGTGGTCTGTAGGAGGGAAGGGGTGTTGCACAAAAGGAGGAAAGAACATCTACATAGATGCTGACTGCTAGATTGATGTAAGATACTGTATGCCTGCCAAAGTTTTTTCTTCCTTTTTTTTTTTTTTCCCCTCCCTTAACAGCGTTCGTTCTCCGCTGCCGTTTTCAAGAGGCTTTTTTAAAATCCTTGGAAAAGTCTTTTTGAATGCTTCTGGAATTCTACCCTCACTTCCTCAACCCCTGTATCATCATTCAGCACATGGATTGGAGAGAAAGCTTTTACGGGACTTCTGTGTCGAGCTGGACTGAAACAAAAAGGAAAGTTATCTGTGCAGGCTGCTGAGTTATTCACACTCAGCTTCACCTTCAGCAGATGACATCCGAAAGCGGTAAATAACACTGACAACTAAAACCACACTCTAGAGACTTAAATACCTCTGTTTCATTTGAAAACAGGTAGAATTGTCCCTTCTGCTGGCTCTGCAGAGACTTGGATGTGTCTCTGATGCCAAGCCTGATGGCTGTACGGACAAGCACACATATTTAGAGGCTCACACACGCTGGTGGTAAATAGTAGGGATCGGCTTTAATCTCTGTGACCACTGTGTAAATCTAATTTAACCCTGCAAGTAAACTGGAAGCTTTATATTGATGAAATTTAGGTGCTGAGGGGCAAATGACTTGGGGTTGTTTGTGTTTAGGAGTCTCATGGTGTTTTTTTGGTGGCTTTTTAAAATTTACTTAGTTTCTTCACTTTTTTACTTTCAAGCACAGAGGTGTCTCAAGGTTTCCCCGGGCTTGCTCTCCTGCACCCCTCCTAACCAGCAGGAAAAAAAAAAGCCAGTCTGGGGCTTCCTAGCCCACATCCTATGGTGGCAGCATATGTCACACTGCTCTGCTGAAGGTCAGCTGTCCTGGCTGTCACCAGGGAGACTTGTGGCTGCCGCTGAGCCACAGGACTGGCCGGAGACAGAGACAGAAGGGGAGAGCGAGGGAGAAGGGAAATTACACGCTTGATTTTGCAGACAAAATGAATCTCCTGGCAGTGCCAGATTATCTTTCGGAGGGAAAGATCTGACTGCCTCTGCTTTTATCCCAGCAGGACGTGTACACATGCCTCACTTTAACCCCTGAGTTATCAGATCTCTGCCTGCTCTAACGGCTGGTGGTACCTTCATCTTTAAATCAGGGGGTTTGCTCTGGCTTCAAACTTCACAATGTCTGATCCCGAGTCAGAAACTAACTCCCCAGGCACAAGTCTTGAAAGACAGGTATTTAAAATCAGCCTAGTTCCCTGCTTCCTTTTTTTTTTCCCTGCCTCTTCTTACTTTAATGCACTGGTGTCAACTTTTAAATTGTACTTAAATTAATTCAAGATTTTTTTCACTTGAGCAATAAGTCACTATAAAGATAAAATCAAATACACACCTGGGTAGCATTAGATAGTCAAGAAGGGTTTTTAAAATATATTCACTTTTCAAAAGATGATTTCAGATACAAAGCTGAAGACTGTTTAAATAAAAATCCAGATGTCTGCAGCCTGTTGTCCCCCAAGTTCTTATTCTTTCTGGACAACAGATGTTTTTGATTTTCCACATAACCAATTTTATTTCCTTCTGTTTTATAATACACTTACACAACAGAACTGTACCAGTGGGGAAAAAAAAAAAAA
>VXBJ01000248.1:639288-652666 GCA_013400055.1 Nycticryphes semicollaris | reverse complement strand
AAAAAGAAAAAAACAAAGAAATGGGAACAAATTAATTATTGGTTTTACCCTTCTAATTACAGTGGGACTTCAGTGAGGAACCACGTGACAGACAAATAAAAAATGAAATTTAACCAAACCCAGTGCAGTGCGTGGTGAAATTTTATGATAAGATACTGTAGATGCTCGCTGTACCTAATTGATGAAACTTTTTATTTATTTACTGTAAACAGTCTCTGTGACTTGAAGACCATAAGGGACCAGCATCTCTGGTCCTACCAAGCAGACGCCCAAAACACAGGGCATACATCACACACCTCAGGGAGTTAGGGAAAGCAGAGCTTTATGAATAGTTTACAAGAGTTTCCATGTGTCCCAAATTGGCACCTGTGGGATGGAGCTGCCTAGATGTTCAGCTGTGTCCACAGGAAATTCCCTCTTTACTCACTTCTTCCTACAATTAGGATCTGGATGACCAAACAACCTCTGTACCAGTACTGATAAGGTGAGAAGGAATCCCTCAAAGGAATATTTCTAGAACCCAGGATAATAGGCTGGGGAAGTATTGCAAAATGCTTCCCTGATATTGATAGTCTCCTCTAGGTACCCCTGAGTCTCCTGTGCCAGAGAGAGGGTATCAGGTAAGCAAGCCCTTTAGTCTGACCATTAGAATTGCCTTGGCATATAGGACAATACACAAATTCAGCTCTTGCGAGCAATAGTCACCCTTCTTGAGAGTTAGCTAATACACTTAGTTTTTCCTCCTGAGACTCTTCATTTCTCTTTTTCTAACTACTACCCAACTCTCATTTGATATTTTTGTACTAGATGCCACCAGAAAGGTATAAATTAATAAATTTATCATGCAGACAGGGAAAAAAAAAAACCAAACCAAAACATTAAAAAATAAGCTGAAATACACTAAACACAAAACCAATGACATATAAACAGGAAAAAAAACACATCAAAAAGAGATATGTGAAGCTGTTAGCCAATCTGACCCATTTACAGTCTGTTTTGAACACAATGATCATTGTCACTGCTGTGCTGTTAATCGCTTGCCTGGTGATGGTACCCAGGGTCCCCACGCCTTCAGGACTGCTCAGAGAGACACAGCAGAAACAACACTGTCCTGTGTGTGTAGAAGAACAAAGTGGGGAAACAGAAGGAAACAGCAACAAAAGAACAAATATCCCACACAAGTAGAGGGAACTGGCAGAGTGGACAAATTGAATCACTAGTAGAAGCGTAATGAGGAAAGAAGAGAGAGAAGGCATGAGTAGGGCAGCGACACATCAGTGGGACCTCTTTATAAATGTCCTGCACAATGCAGATCTAACTGATGCCCAACTGATTGTGCCACTCTTCCACAAAATGAGCTCCGTCCCACCTTAGTCCAGATGATGGCAAACACCCCAGCACTTGGCCAAGTGCTTGGAAGCCTGTATGCCCAATCCCAACAAACCACCATGAAACAAAAAAGGGCAAAATCCAGTATCCTTCATATTGGATGAGCTGGGTTTTGTGCAGAAAACTCTTCTAGGCATGGTTTTAGCTTATGTGCCAAATCACACTCAAAGATGGGTTTGTTTCTTTTCTGGAATTATGTATTTAGAAATTGAGATAGATGACTGCCAACCTTATGTAAGTGTTTGGGGAAGGCAATACAGAACATATCTGATGGGAACAAGAGAGAGAAAGTAGCTTTCAAGCTGAGGGGTGATTCTTCACAGATGATTTAAACCTTTGTATTCTCAACAGCTCTCTAATTTAGTAAAACTAGAGACAGTAGAGCGAAAAATCAAGCTCACAGTACTGGATATTTAATTGCCAAGATCCCAGGGCCAACACATTTTTTGTCTGAAACAAATCAGGTTTTGAAGAGCTGTAGCACAATCCCCACTTAACATTTCAGTCAGAAAACAAATGTACTTGTTGGTTAAGTGGTAGACTTTGTTCTGTGTTCCCACATGTCAAATTGCTCAGGATCTCTCTACTATTTGAACAAGAAACAAACGTCAGTGACTGCAAATTTGGTGTTGGTGAACATGACTTCTCTGGGAATTTTCCACTTAGGTGAACGAACAGTCAAAGTCGAAGAGCAGAGGGAATGTACGTCAGTCCAGAAGCCAAATGATTGGAAGAACCAGGGGAACTTCAGCAAACTACAATTATTCTTGTCTTGAGAAGCACTAGTTACCCTGTGACCCTGCCAGCCAAGTGTTTTAGCAGGCAAGCGGCAATTGCTAGGAAAATTATATTATTCAGTTTCAGAGGCAACAGCAAGTCTTACTTTCTGCCCATAGACTTTGACCCCTCTGAGGCACCACTGACTCTCACCCCCATGGAGAAGAGAAAAGCCACGCAGCAGGGAAGAGCTAGAGGACCCATATATTCTTGTCCCAGCACCTCAGAAACAGAAAGGAATCCAGCCCTGCTGTCAGGAATGAAAATGTTTCCCATGTATTCTGTTCAGGGCTGTCCATACAGACAGTTAGAGTTCAGAGGCTGGGTTTTCTAGAAGAGTAATGCCATTGACTTAAACAGAATTACACCAATATTCAGGACCTACTTCCTGGGCTCAGTTCACTTTCTGGCCAGAAGTAGAACCCATCCATTTTGCTAATGTAAAAAGCAGAAAATGGCAGTGGGGTGAAGACACTTGGGAATTTCTCTGCAAGAGGCATGCCTGAGCACAACTGATACCTGACAGCATGAGTAAGTTGTCCAAGAACTGGTTTGAGACTGAATCCCTGACTTAACACTCCTAAATTCAGGAAACATGGAAGATTTCAGACACATCCCCCCCATTAGCATTTGTTACCGGCTGATCAAAGCACCCACCTGCTCCCTATGCCAACTGATGAAAATTCCCTCCTTAGCTACTCGGCTGACTCTGTTTCTGGTATGTAAACTCAAAACCTGCAATATCCTCTCACAGAGCTGGACGCTTAAATCCCTTTGTAAAGCTGGACCTAAATTCTCAGAAATTTGTCGGGGAGGATCAGAAGTTATTTATCAACCACATGAATCACCTGCTGTGCTGGGAGCCAAGATGGTGTGTCACCCTGTAATGAGCAAATTTCAAAGGCATAAAATTCACATGATTAATTTTCATTTGGGCATTTCATGATTCAGTGAAATCAAATCAAGTTCTAAAGACTGATCAATTTTTTTCCTTTTCATAGGGAAACAACCCAATCTGTACATTCCTCTGTGTTCACCAGCTATGATAATTCTCTTTGATGGATTTTTTTTTTTTTTTTTTTTTTTTTTTTTTTTTGTTTCTTTCAATTTTCACTACATTTCCCACATAAGGGACGATATGTGAGCGTCCCTTCTACAGCACCCCTTGGTTTCTGCTCTTCATTTTCCTTTTTCTTTTCTTTTTTCTCTCCAGGCCACTGTAAGATAACAAATGAGAAAAGTTTATCAGTGAATATATGATCTGACAAAATCTGTGAGTGTACAAATAAATGAATGAAATTCTGTATCAGCAGAGGCAAACCTACTTACACCAATGACCAACTTAGTCCAGATATATAGAGATGATTATTTTAAAATTGTTTTCTCTTGAAGGAGATATTGAAGACATCTGAAGAGAAAAAGACTCACAAATGTCCTTGGTGAGTTTACTTCAAATTTCACTTCAAGTTGTTCTCTCCTCTGACAGTAGAAGACCCTACTGCACTTCCTGAAAACACATACAATGGCGTTGTGAATGTGTTAGTACAGCATGATTCTTCATTACAAATACAACAAAGCCATGTGGGTGGCATTTGACTCCCCTAATGGTAGGTATCTACCATGAAAATTTCTCAAACTGAGCTGGTGTCCTTTGTCTGCCTTTTAGTGAATGCATAGCACAGGCATTTTCGGGATGTGATCACAGTCCTTGATTTTTTTTTTTTTTTTTTTGTCGGCTCCATTTACACAACTATTTAGGCCGCCTAGGCTGCCTAGCTCCAGAGTCAGCATTTACCTTTCTCTGAAAATCTCAATTCTATGGCCATGAGAGCTGTACAGTTGCCAAACATGTCCGAGAAAGGACTGTTATTATCCCTTTTTTTGACACTTCTGGGACATGAAATAATAAAGATGACTGCCTTCCAACTGGGACACAAAAGGAAATTTCCCAGACTACAGCTAAACCAGCCTGCATCAGGAACCAGATTTTTCTTTCACTCTGATTCTCTTGTACCACCAAGTTGACATCAGCATTTCTCCAAAGGAGGTGACTTTATGAACCATGAGGTCTTTACCACTGTCTCCTCTTCTGACACATGGCCTGTAGTGCTTGAGCAAGGTCTCATAGAAAAGGTGGCTTACATCAGGGGGCATCTTTTGCCTGAAAGGTCTTCCAAAATGGGTATTTCTTCTCCCCAGTCTTATGCTGTAGAGAGAAACCACATGCTCTGCTACTTAGCAGCAGGCAACTTGCAGCAGCATTAATACACCAACCAATGTCCCTCTTAGAGTAGCAATGCATGTAAATCAAACAAATCTCAACACACTTTTGCAGCAAGTCATTTTTGTGAGAAAAGGGGTATGAATCCCACTATAACATGGGAGAAAATCTTAGGCCTTTATCCAAACAAAACTTCTCATATATGTGTTATTTAATCACAGTTGTCTTGTGAAATGATTGATTTCTCCAGCAATCCTAGACAATGCCACTGAGTGTTAAATTCAAATTTATTTTTTTTCTAAGCAAACATATTTAGCAACAATTGTCCTTTTGAGTTTCCTGTGCCCAGTGCATCACTGGGAGGTTGACCAATTTTTCTTTTTTTTTTTTTTTTTTTTTTCCTGCACATTGTGTTACATAAAATAACAAGTCTGCCAGGAATATCGGGCATGACACATCAGTGACTGTGCTAATGAAAGCCTTGGCAGTTCATTACAAACAGAAGAGGTGAATAAACCATTGTCACGGCTATAGGAAATATTTCAGTTCGGATCACAGTTAGCTCAGTTTTTTAATGTCCAGAAGAAATTAGGTTCAATCTTTGCAGCCAGAAGCTGCAAAGTTACACTGAACAAGGCTCATTGTTTGGTCTTTTGTTCTGAGGGAGGCATTTTTATGTAACTTTCATGAGGTTTGTTACCCAGATTTCACCACTGTTGTGTGCTCTATGCTTTGTTTCTCCATGGTTCAACCACTCAGGTTCACGGCTTGTCTTTGGCACAGTCCGAGGTGCTGATTCAACATCAGACACTCCTTTATAATAATGAATTTCTTCTAACTGCCAAGTGTTACAGGTCACTGGATGTTGAGATGATATGAAAATAAAAGGGGGACCTTGAGGAGAAACTTGTGACCTATTTCCCAAGCAGGAAAAAGCCCCGAGGTGAACTTTGTCATGTCTATCACACAACAACAGTCTGTGAAGCGTCAGGCGGACTTGTCAAATCTGTGAGATCACATTGTAGCAGCAAAGCAACTCACCATCTTAATACAGACTGCAGAAATAAAGCACTAAAACAGTAACCGTAGGCAGAGCACTTGCATGCCCTACAGAATGGTGTGCCAGAACTCCATCGTAAATGGAGCGTCTTGGGACATTGCTCAGTCCTTTCTGCATCTCCAATTAATTACAGTCTTCCTGAGAGCATTTTGTCTGGACTGCCTCAAAGACCTTCCTCAAGGCTGGTGGATTTTGTCCCCCTTCAGATGACCAATTCCAATGCTTACCACTAGAAAGGTTTCCTAGCATCCAAACTTCTTATATTTCCTTTGTTGCAATGAAAGCCCAACAACATGTGACTTGGAAAATAATTTATTCCCTTTCTCTGAAAAATGTGCAAGATTTTAAATTATTAGTTTTATTTTTTTCTAGACTGAGCACTAAAAGTCTGTGTCTTTTGCAAAGTCATCTATAAGTTTTGTGGTTATTTCTCATCTCACCAGTAAAGAATGGTCCCTATCATATTCCCTCGTATTTTTCCATCTCTTCCTGATGTTAAAAGGAAATAAGGCTCACATATTAAATGCATGTGGATTTGCATGCTTTAAAGGCATGCTAGCACTTCACTATTTGACACTGAGTGCATCCACACTGGTCCATTGATGCTCCATCCTGAGCATAAAATTAGCTTTTCCGTTTTTGCTGCAGTGGTTTTACACATGGCTGTATCTAGTGCCATCCCTGCACTGAACAGTCGCCATTGTACAGGTGAACTGAGGTCAGGGGCTATACTCAGAGGAGACTCAAACATGCTCAGAGAGCAGTGACTTAAAATAAACGCTTTGGCCTGGACAGAAATAGATGACGAATGTGCGCATTGTGTGGTGGTGTGTCTCAGCAAGCTGGGCAGAAACTTTCCTTTACTGGATGGTAAAAGAAAGACCCGCTATGGCTAATGTGGCATAAAGAGAGCTGGGCCACACCCTTAATTTGGGCATTCATTCCCTTTTTTCAATGAAGGCTGAGATAATTATATCCCCCATCAGGGTTTTCAGAGCTCTCAGTAATTCAAGACTAAGTATTTATACTCTGCTGTGAAAGTGTGTGTTTTTATATCACACAGTTTTTTCAAGCTCTTTCTCCCAGTGGGACTACCAGAATACGCGTGAGTGGTTCAAGAGCTGTCTATGTGCTCATCACTAGTTATCCAATTTAAAGCATATAGTCACAGAGGTTTTGCATTGATCTGTTAAATTCAAAAAGTGAATTAAAATAAAACCAGAAGCATTACCATAAGCCATGAGATTGTTATAAAGGAAAGAGATTCTGACAAACAAGGTTTGTAAGGGAAAACGTAAGTAATATCAAGTCAACAGTAGTCATATAAATTTTAAATCTGAATACATGTTTGTAAGGAGAGTGGCTTAAATGAGCTGCTTTTGAGTGAATTGCAGGAGTTTGTAGGCTTTAGAGATTCATCCCTGCTCTGCATTCTTACTTGGTCACATGGATTACATAGCAGGAAGACCTGTGTGATTTCAGGGAGAGTGGAAAAATGGCAGGAAGGATGACACTCAATGGATAAGACCTTCTGAAAAAGGAAGAAAAAGGGAAAATCAAATAGCAGTCTTTTCCATCACTCAGCAAGTCTCACTCCAACAAGATTTCTGCCATAATGTGTGATGGCGGTATCTGCTACGTCCAGTACAAAGAGAAAAGGGAGAAGGCTGTGTCAGCATTCTTCTCCCATCGATATAAGGGAGGAACAGTTGATTTGCGTGACAGTTGGATCAGACCATCATGGAGTTGGATGGAGGTTGACTTTCTTCACACCAGGTGGCTCTGCATCTCCTTTTCCTTTGCTGAGCAGGAGGGGAGATGGGAATTTCCTACCAAGTCTCTTTGTTTGGCCTGAAAGAAAGGGGAGAAGCCCCCTACTCTGGTAGCATCCAGAAGAACTACTCAGGGTTTGACTCTCAGCTTCATGGGATTTCTGAAGCAAACATTTAGCCACCTGCCCCCTGATATGCTCCAACTTGTGGAATAAGGGGCCATCTGGAATGGAAATATATATTAGAATTTGTGGTGAGAAAGACATGTGTCCCAGATGGATGAGTCTCTGCCGAGATGGTCATTTGCAACGCAGATGAACAACAATGGCTAAACAGTGTTCCATAAATTGTCCTCACCAGCAGTTAATTCACTTTCTCATAATGACTGGATCAATGGTGGGAGGAAAAGAAAAGTGAGACTGGAAGATCTTACGTGTTCTGAAAGATGACACAAATAATAGAAGCTTGGACAAGTGGGTCAACAGCCTGAAAGCAAATAGTAGCTATGATTGCTTCTTATATTGACTATTCCCAAATTCAAAGCCTCCCGAGCTTCTTAAGGCACAGATGGACTCCTAAAAAGTCAGGGAGAGTTACTTTGCCACAGAGCAGTGACATTTCTATTAGCAAATCATCTGCAGATCTGGGTTAGGGTGTGACCCTGCTTTCTTTAGTTATCCACCACCACAGATCCAGATAAGTGAACAGCGAGGAAGGGAAAGATAATAAGCAAATGATCGTTGCAAAGTCCAGCTCAACCGCGTACGTCTCATATTAGAATTATGCTAGGATTGAATGTGCCGGAAGGGAAAATGTCAGTTTATCTGTGAGAGGGAACTTTAAGGGAAATTAAAAAAGAACAGCTGGACTTTGTTCCTTGCATATGCAGGCATTTTTGGCTGGTAATGCCGGTGCACAAATTGTTTGACATAAACATTAGCTGAAGCTCAGCAGGTCTTGCTGAAAGCTGCCCTCTGGGAATACCAAGCTTGCGTTCCAGACTACAGCCCTTTAGTGCCGTATAGATGTAAGACCAATCATGGCCTGAATGTCTATCATTCTCTAATCATATATCAGTTATCAAATTGTTATAATCATTTTGGCTTTCATTGACAATAGATTGCAATGGCTGAAAAAAAAGCTCCCTCTTATCCAGCTGAGACACTATGTCAAGGACTGACACAGATCATGATTCAAGTTATTTAAAATGATAGTTGTACCAAATGTAGCCATCACTCTTTCTTCCTCTCCCTCTGTGCAATGTGAGGAGCCTGAAATGGGACTGAGATGATCAGTAAATATGCAAATTGAAGAATTTCACACCAATTGAATGCAAGTTCTTCAATAATATTTCAGTTGATAAGTTTTCCAAAGAATTGGCAGTTTGCATTTGACATCTACTCTTAAAAAGCAATAGATGTTGAGGATGCATTGAGGACATAGAAAGAAGTAAGGTAGATGGTTGTCACTAGAATATCTCCTGCCATCTGGGTAACCTGAGCATCCAATAAGATGTAAGATTTGGATAGACATTTCGGGTGCTTCATCCTATCCCAAAACATTATTGAGCTCTTATACTTCAAAGTGTTAGCATGATAGTGTTTCTTTTCATTTTCTATTTTCTTCTACTGGAGAGCCACATATAAAGCCTGCTACAAGATTTCTCCTGTCTTCTCAAAGAGGTGGGAATAATAGTTCCAGGCAGAGCCATTGGGACAGCTTAAGGTTGTGAATCAGGAGCTGTTTTCATCAGATGGCATTGTGCCTTAGCCTTCCTTGCAACAAGCTGCAGCAATGAAGCTTCTTAAGCTTCATAGTGAAAGATTTGTTTTCCTGCCCTGGATTGTATTTGTAGTTCTCCTTTGAACTCTCTCCATTGTTTAGAAGTCTTTTCTGAAATGTATACTACAAAGCTGGATACATAATTTAACGAATGTTTCAAATGATGTAGTTTATAGAGGCAAGGTCACTTCCTGTCTTCTACTGAATGTTCTCCATGGATATCCAGAAGTTGCACTCGTCTTTTTTTCCTTTTTTTTCCACTTTTTTATTTTCAATAGTTTGCATTGAGACAGTTACTGATGCTTCGTTTGTCAGTTGCCAGATAAATTTCTCCCCTCCCACACACAGAACCCACAGTCTTGTCTTCCAGACAAGAGACACCCAGTTTGACTTTATCAAAACAAATTTGATTGGACTCTGAATACCTAGCCATTCTTGTCCTATTGATCATTGTTGTGATACCAGAAAGCTGAACACACAAAGATATTATATTCCCAGGGGATGGTTCCTAAGCTTCATATAGCATTGGACCAAGATCACCTGCAGCTTTTTCTTTCTTAGGTGCTTTCTTGAAGCGCCAAGAGCTTGAAAGACCTCTGAAAAACTAGATGATATAAAGTCATTGGTTGACATGATAAATCACTGCCAAAAGGGTCTTTTCTTCTGACCACATGATCTTGTTTATTCTTCATTCAGGATCCTTCCTTTTCCTGTCAGGAGAAGAGATAACTGTAGTGCTGTCAGCTCGTTGAATAACCTTCTGTCTGGTCTTTCCATTTTGTAATATATAATCTTCATTATTTTAGTACAAGGATAATTTGTCTTCCTACCTAGTCCTGGTGGCCTTTTTAGTTCTGTCTGACATCTACTGAGTATAAGCTAAATAATTTCTCAGTTCTCTCCTCTGTATCCATGTCTGTAATTTTTCTTGTGGCAGGTTTTTGCAGATTGTTCTCTTCAAATGTCTTATGTATCACTTTTGGTTTTGAAGATACACTTTGGGGTTTCCAGCTCTCAAGTTCTTAATGTTTGTAAGTTCCATAGTCTCCCCTTATC
This sequence comes from Nycticryphes semicollaris, assembly GCA_013400055.1. Taxonomy (NCBI): domain Eukaryota; kingdom Metazoa; phylum Chordata; class Aves; order Charadriiformes; family Rostratulidae; genus Nycticryphes; species Nycticryphes semicollaris. The sequence continues at coordinate 642,609 of VXBJ01000248.1, read as the reverse complement.
TCTTGACTCTTTTGCACTCAAGTAATTTCCAGCAATATTGGGAAAATCCGAATTGCTCCATATCATCCCTTCATACTCTTTGCAAGGTGGCTGGCAGTTCATAGACACCTGGACAATTTGGTTCCTTCAGGATTGTCAACATGAAGAGAAACATGAAGAACATGAAGAGAAACACTTTGACTCACACAGAAGTTTCCAAAATTTTCTTTATGAATCTTTATGCCAAAAGGTATAGTTACAAATCAGACCTGCAGAACAAGCAACTGGTGAAATTACTTCTCTGGTTCACTGCACTGTGTCCACATGGTCTGAAGAATGGGTCAGGAATGGCTGGGGTTCCAGGCTCACCCCCCTGTCCTTCCATGTGCTCAGCAATACTCCAAAACTCTCCAGAAATTCCAGTGTCAGGTTTTTCAGTCACTAAGGACAGGAGCACTTGGGAGATGTGGGCTCAGGGTCTCACAAAGTGAAACTGTTAATCTTCTAAATGTCCATTTACATTGACTCAGAGTGACTCACTTTAACCATAAAATCCATGAAAGAAAGGGAGAAAAACACATAATGTAGAGTCCTAAATGATCTTTCATACTTACAGGAACTTTTACTCGCTCAGTGGTGGGTACTGGATTGCCCAGAGATCACACACACTGCCAATTACCTAAAGTCTTGATATCTTTGGCAGGATCGTATAAATAATATTTCTCCTAGAATAACATGTTCTTGAACTGTTTCTCCAGTGTATTTTCTGCACATGTGTTTCCCATCAGTAGCAGACGGGGAAGTCTTGCCCGAGAGCACTTGCATATCCAGTGTACAGAGGTGAAAAGGAGAAAACTGAAAGATTTCTAAAATTGACCTTGCTTCTGATTTTAAAACTTTCTGATCCACCTCATGCTTCTTTACAATTGCACATGTGTCAAAGGACATGAAGCTTGTGCAAGATTTTGATGTTTTAGGACCACTTGGCATACTTGTGATCTCTGAGAAGTAGATAGTTCTGTAGGTTAGGAGTGAAGCAAAATATTAAACAAAATTATCATTGCAATATACATCAGACACTGTGAGGTAATCCCAATTTAAGTGGACGTGGGGGTAGAAAAGTGCTGCTGGATTAGCAGGTTTATATCAAGAATGTACTGCATGGAAACTTCACATTGCCTAATGAATTTAGACAGCAGAGTTGGTGGACTCTGGGAACTCAGTCAACAGACTGGTACATGGTGCAATTCTTCTGCCTAAACCTAAGTATTTGGTACTGGTTTAGGCATTGCAGTCTCTGTCCTGGCCTCAGCAGCCATGCCAGAAACATGGGATCTCCTTGTGCTGCCTCTGTCATATCTACCAGCCTTGTGTGGATATCTCAGCTACCCAATGGTAAAGAGCTTCCTAGCCTACTACTGAGGTGTGGGAATTTAAAATCAATGCCCACATGTACAAATGTTGTGTGGGCCCCCTTTATTGACAACAGATAAAGATCGACATGGTCAGAAGGTAATGCACCCTATCCCGGTACAGTGTCCAAAGGAGGTGACACAAAGCATTCCATGGAAGCATTATCTTCCTAGAGAGGAACCTGCTCCTTCCTTTTCAGACAACTAAAGATGAGGTGAATCCCAAGCTTTGCATCATACTCAGAGAACATTTGTCCAATACTGTTTCTCCTACCAGGAGAGGATGAAATGCAACTCAGCCATAAGGAATCACTTCAGCCTCACCTAATTCCCTTTGGAAACCTCTCTGGCACACACACAGGCTTGTGCTAGCACTTTTCACCTTGACAACCATACAGGACTGACACAATCTCATTCCAGGGTTGGACACATAATTAATGGTGTGTCAGAGTGACTCACATCACCACTTACCTCATGTTTCCCCTTCTACATCTTAACTCTGCATAGTCTAATTTTCCAGCTGCTTTTTTTTGTGCAGGTGGCAGACAGACCTGTCCACCCTGAATTCTCATCCTGCTCAGTGGCTTTTTCTCTTCACCTCCCTTCAAGGAACTAGCGTTAAACTGCAAAGTTTCATAAGGAATCCATACATTTCCATGTTATTGGGAAAGACTCTGATGCCATTAGTCATCCCACCTTATTCCACTTAATATATTATTGGAAATTACTTTCTCTGTACATCCACAGAAGGACAGGTGTTATATGGGGTCTCACCATCTTGTATGTTTGATCTCAGATCTTAACCAACTCAACCTTAACTTGCTACCACACACCCTAAATTTTTCTCCATCTATTCTTAACTGGGAGCTACTGGTATTCCATCTTTCACCTCTGATCTCCTAACCCCTTTCTATCATTTTATTATTATTATTTTATATTTTGGAAGGTTTGAAGACCTTCCAAATAAAGTGCAATCAGTATTTTGTTTAACAGCCAAATGTTATGGATTATTGCAATTTTATGCAAAACTGAAAGAGTCATATTGAAAGAGTCAATTTATTTCTATTTCCAAGAAACTTATTGGAAATAATACCTGGAGGCAAACATTAAGAAAGTAAATACATTCAGTTTGGACTGTTACAAGCCTCTTTTAACTGTTATGTTTATATATCAATTTCGTGCTTGCTTACAGGCGTATTTTTATAGTCTTCTGTCAAAACTGAATTTAGATCACTTAAATGTGAAGAGTTATTTACTACCCTTGGAAAACTGTTCCAGGACTTTACAGATCTTAGTATTATAAAGTTTTTCATTGGACTAAGTTTAAATTACTTTTTTTTTTCTTCCATTTTGTTCCATCTTCCTGGTAATATTGCACTGCTGAATCCCTTTTCCCTTTCTGCTGTATTTATGCCTCTCATTACTTTAAGATTGCACTCAGGCCCCTCAACCACTGTTGGATTAGGTTAGGTATAAAACTTCTTATTTTTTCATAAATCCTAGTCCTTTCATAGCCTTTGCTGTTTCTCTGAATTCATTCCAGTCTCCCTCCGTCTAGATGTTTTACTTTTAGAATGCTGTTGTTCGCAATAGTTTTTCCAGCCATGAAATGTCATATGTAAGTATTAAGGAAAAAAACTTTCTGTGGTGTATCTGTTTGTAGTTTAGGATTATGATGTTGCTGTTTCCTGCACACTTAGCACCTTTCATTGTTTGACAAACATGAGGAGTCAAAGTGTCTAAGTTCTGGTTGCATCAGTTTTAAAATCAAGCGTTTTCCTCTGTAAGGAGCTGAATCTATTCTGAAGAGAAATGAGAGGTTCTGCATAACGTTTTCCATCATGGATTTACAGTGCCGTTTGGCAAAGTAATGTGCCAGTTATTCATAAGGACGAAAACACAGTGAACTCAAAATATCCAGCCTTTTTTT
>VXBJ01000248.1:457245-639254 GCA_013400055.1 Nycticryphes semicollaris | reverse complement strand
TTTCTTACCACAGGTTAAAATTAGAATAAAATAATCGGCTAGATATAAACTTGGTGAACTTACAGTTTCCAGCTGCATTTTTCCTTTACCACCTGAAAATGTGAAGCTAACTGCCCTGGGTCCCATTTTGAACCTTTCTACCCAGAGGTAAATGAGCAATAACTCCGTTGAAACTGGGAAGGTATAGAATGTAACAATAGTAAGTTGGGATGCCTAAGTGATATTAATTGCCAGCATAGATTTTTCCAGTACAATAAATGGAAATGATCCAAGAGAAGAAAACAATGAAGCTATCTATGGTGGTGTGCTATGAAAGAATAACAGAGAAAAAAGCATTGTTGTTGGAGAAAGCAGCTGGATTGTAAGGTTATACCCCCTTGCAATGTATTTGTGATGCTGCGATCAATTCTCTGAAAACCAAAGCATTAATGAATGGGCTATTATACGACAATTTACTCCAATGCCTGGTTCTTTTCCAAGTGATTGTCAGCTTCCCCCTGCCTGCAGTGCTCTTCCCCCGGGCCTTTGATTCAAGCCTAACAGTGCTCTTCAAAGATGCTCCTCCCCAGTACAGTTTTCACATAGACTACATGTTCAAGATCCATGGTTAGTTTTTTTCTGCCACTGACCGCAGCAGGCCATGGTCTACAGCAAAGCCTGTATTCAGAGAGATTAAACAACCTATAAGCTTCCTTTGGGGCGACACCACAGCATGCAAATAATATACTAAGGCTTCCCTTGCTATGTGGCAAGCCCACCCTCTGCATGAAATCTCCTAGCAAGCCAGCCTTTGATTTTCAGGGGCCAGAGCATTTTTAAAGGCTATTACTATGGTAACTGATACAGGTCTGAAAGCACCCCGTGAATTTGCTGCCATAAAAAGGCAAGTTACAGCAAAGTAGCCTCAATTTCTATGATGGCAATACATGGGAATAAAGTATGAGAAAAGAGGCAAAAAAGAATTGTAGAAAATGAGAAACAGAAATTAATCAGAGATACATGGCTGTATTAAGGATACAGAGTGAAAGCAGATTTCTTGCATTGTTTTGAGGGTTTCAAAGGAGAAAAAAATAGCATATTTCAGACTGAGGTTTAACTGGTATTTGGAAGATTTTCAGTGGTCACTGACTGATTGAGCCTTGTGCCTTAAAATTAAATACAAATGGCTTGACAAACCACTGGGAATTTGTGTAGCCAAGGGAAAGAAAGCAAGGGGAAAGGCAGAGGCACATTCCTAACTCTCATCTGAATGGGATGTGAGAGTGCACCAGTCCCTGTCTTGTCTGAAGGATTTCTTGTAAAAGCAAATCTGGGGTTGTAAAGGACATAAGGGCCACAGAGCTCTCAGAGCATTCCCTGGGTGACCCAATGGTGCTTCTCCACGCTCCCACTTTCTCTGCAAAAGCATTCAGAAATTCTGTTTACAATTTGAGCATGCTAAGTAACAACTGAACAAGACAGATGTGCTTAAAAGAATAAGAATTCACATGCTGTTTTCTCGGATTTATGAATGCCTTTATTCGGTATAGAGGATTACATCCTGAAAATTGTTCTTAAAAATTAAATAATTAAAGTCATATAAAAAATAAAAAAGGACACAAAAGGAGATGATGAAGGCATCAGTCTTGTTTGAGTTATCAGTGCCAAGGGACAGATAACATGCACTGATACATGTTAATAATCATACAGATCAGCTTTTAATACACTAATTGTCAACAACAACAACAAAAAAAGAAAAACATAATAAATAATCTTTTTTATTATTATTAGTTTCATTCAGTGCTGCTGGGAAACATATTACTGGGGCTGTACATCATTGTTAGTGAGTGTTCAACTGAGCATGGACCCCACGTGATGACAGAAAGTGTATTTTTAACTTTATGCTCCATAATTTTCTGCAGTTTCCTCCATACTCGTAAGTGGTTCTGAGACTTTAGGGCCACACTAAAATCACATGTCTGTACAAGCACTTGAACAGCACTTGCTTCCCAAGAGAATAATAACTGAAACATAAGTCTCAGATCAACTTCTCTCCACATTCAATGGAGGAACCAAGATGAAGATGTCATTAGAGATTCAGCCAGATGCCTTCCACCAACACAGGTGAGAAATCAGTGAACTACAGCAGCCCGTTCTCACAACTATGGATAGTTCAACATTACCACAATGATGTTCTAAGCCAAGAAGTTTGGTGGGTTGAAATCCTCCTCTGGTGTTTCTGAAGAGTTATTAGCTCACCTCTCCCAGCAGAAAAAGTCTAGGTAGCCAGCTACACCATACTAGAGAGGATGCTTGTCTCCTGGAGAGGTACTCTGGGCCCTGGGACCATTCAGTTTGCTGATACAAACACAGGCAATTTTAGTGACCTGGATCCACAAGGTACAGGTAAAGATGAGGTGATATGATCTGCTGCTGTAAGTTCTCTGTGGACTCTTTGCAGGACTGGTTTTAGTTCACTTGGGCAGCCATTAGGATGACATGAAATATTTCTCACTAGCATTTATACCATAGCAAGAAAACCAAGATGCCATCAGGCCCAAAAGAAACGATGAATTAACATCTTCAGGGCAGACATTTGTTTTGGAAGATTCCTGTTGCTTCTGCAGTTGAGGGTAGATTATATAGTTCCTGCCCCAAAAGCTAGCTCTTAACTACTTTAGGGAAGAAGCTATGCCATAGTGCATTGTAATAATCTCTCATCTTTCCTATGAGGCTGCGGTGTTTTTCCATTTCCTCTAGTTGGCTTGGCCACAGGGCGTCTGCATTTTTCGTTTACTTTTATGTAACAAAACTATCAGGTAGTAGGATCAAGTGGTTTGAAGCCTGGTTGATTCGTCACTTAGGTTTATTAAGATGGTCAGTGTGGAGCATGAGAGGGAGATGGTGAGAAAGGGGGTAGGATGGGCATGAAATGTTATATGCAGTTTCTTTTTCTTCCTATTGTGTTCAGTGTTCAGAAGCAACAAATACCAGAGTCTCTCCACACTGTAAAATGCAGACAAAAATTTTGACTTTTCTCAAATACTGCATTAATACAGTAGTAGTAGTATACCATCAATATCCCAGTAATAGCCTAATAATAAACAGTAGAAATATAATAAGCAAGCACTAGAAACATTCTCACAATGACAACAAAAGGTTTGTGCAATACAGGACATAGGAATAAGTGATCTTAGAGTCTTCTCTGTCCCTAAAGGCCAATGAAGTCTAAGGCAGTTTGAAATCCCTCCACCACACCAAAGAAAGATGCTAAGAGGAATAGCTGCTTTAAATTGGACTTAAAAGCCACCATTCTTGGCACTGGCCAGAAGTCTCTAGTACAGAGATGAGTTGTGTGATTTTCTAATAGGATAAATTATAATCTGCTTCCAGTTTTGACTACGCTATTTCAAATTCATAAGCTGATTGAAAAAAGGGCACTGACTGAAAATTGGTCGATGAAGTCTTAGCTATGCATTTCCATAAATTAGACTGAGATAACGACATAACGTTGTCAAACATAAATCAGCCTCTTCATTTTCTGAGATCTACAGCCTGATTTCCAAAGCTCTCCTCTGCTGAAATCTTCCATATCCTCTCCTTAGTCTCTACCTGCAGCATAAGTATTAGAGACAAAAAGGGAGACACGTTTTCATTCCATGCGCTTCCTCTGCTTGGATGTGAATGGCATTCACAATATTTTAGCTAGACCATGTGCAAAGACGACATGCGGCTTTATCAGCATCTATTTCTTGGATGTGAAGGGAGCTGCATGGCCTCTTCCACCATCAATTGAATTCACCACTATTAAAAAGAACCTCAGTAAATACATAAAGCTCCATTTTACAAACCGATCTCTCCTTCCTCTGTTTCTCCCATTAGAATGCTGTTCCCAAACTTTCTACCCTTTCTAAAAATGAATGCAAATTTACCCTTTCTCCAGTCACTGGGGTCTTCACCTGACTGCCATGACTTCTCAAATACCATGGAGAGTCCCTTGGTTAATACACTTACTAAGGAAGTACCTTCTTCCTTTTTGCTTTCTGCTGCCCAAATTCAGGTTATTTCAGGGGTCATTGTGTCCAGCCAAGCCCCTCTTTGCTGGGGATAAAAGAAGTATTTATCTCTCTTGGTTTTTTTAAATAATTGAACTAAATTATCACCAAAGTCTTTTTTGGCCCCAAACTAAGAAAATTAGGTGGCCTATATGAGACCTAACCTTGTACTGCATATTGAGATGAATAATTCAAAACTCCATGTGTCTAATATGAATGAGACAGGGGGATGCAGGAGTTTATTCTCTTCAGTTGGTTTGAGCCAGCTGCTGGGTTCGGGACCTGCACAGTAGAGCCAAAACGGGCAGGATAAACTGGAAGGTGATGACCCATTAATGTTCCCCTGGTTAAAATATCTGCATTTACATGTGCTTTAGATATTTAATAATGGAAATGCAAAGCTTTCTTCTGAAGTTACAGCTTTCAGAACTTTTTTCCCTTTGGCTTTCAGACCTAGGATATAATTTTTTAGATACGCTCTGGGCATTGTCCTTGGATGGTAACCAAGACTGCCAAGCACTTTGCTGTTCTTATAGACTTTTAGCTGTTCACGTGGATCATGTGTTTTCCACTGAACAGAGAAGCAGGATATTGGAGTCAAGATTAAGTTCTCCATCTCTGATTCAAATAAAACCTTATTCCACCCACACATTGCTATCTCAGCTTAACAACAAAAACAACCCGCCAATCTCTCCCCACACACAGAAACCTTCAGAGTTTTCATCAAAAGTAAAGGAAAAGGTAGTGCAAAATTTCTCAACCACACCAGGCAGAAATTACCATCATTCCTTTCAAATCATCTGCTATTATTTTCTTTTAAACCACTGCATGAATCAGATCAGGAGCAAGGGAGTGGGGTTTTTCCTGTATCAAAACCAAGCTACGAATACAGGCAAGAAAGTTTTGCTCCCCTCTAGAGGAGCACTTGTTGGCCTGATCCATCAATGTTTGCTAAGCAAGTACTTCAGTCTGGAAAGTCAGAGAGGCAAAAGCAAATGGGAGCCTTTAAGTGCAGTTGTTGGTACTGGGGAGGGCAATGTGGGAAAGGCAAAAGAGACAGGAAAATAACAAAATGAGGTTCAATCTTGATAAAGCTGAGACAGCGAGGGAAAAGCAAAGCATCCAGAACATTTATTATGACAAGCAGCAAAGAAAACTAAAGATGAATACTTAGAGTCTCATGGAAAGAATATGGCAGAGTAAGAAACTGAGTTTAGGTCTTCTCAGACTTGGTTATTACCGTAGCCATGGGGCTGTGGTGACTTACTAGAAGCAAGTTGGAGGAAATAATGAATACTAATAAGGGACCCATAAGAGTCAATTATTTATCCAAGCTGTAGGCTATGTAGGGCTTTGGGGTATCATATTGCTTAACTAAGTATTGAAAAACATGATTAGGAATTTATTTGAATCATTCACATTATTTTAAACCTTTTTTGGCATGGTCCTCTCTAACCTGCAAACATGGACTCAGTCCATTAATTCATCAGGATCACGGTACTCCTCAGGTCTTTGTTGGCCACATCTGTGCTAGTGAACAACAGAGAGGTTAGAGACCATTCTCAAGATCCAGCTAAAACCTTCATCATCTTTGTGCTCCCTGGGTGGCCTTATCCATAACAACCCATCACGAACCTATGGTCTGTGTTACCCTTTCAAAGCATATCCAGACTATGAAGGCATGGCTCATCCCAGATCAAAAAAAACAGTTAGAGATTGTGCTGGCAAATTACGGTGTGAACAACTGTGAGCAGGTTACTGACTCCCTCTCCTGGCCCTCTGCACCTTAATGGTGCAGGTATAGCTTATAAGGTACACTTCCAGCTGTGTCAAACTGGAGGGCACCATCATATACATGGATAAAGGGGACACTTAAGTAAGTCATCATGAGCAACAGTAGTCCTTATGAGGTATGAGGAGCACGCTGAGTAGACAGAGGATGTTGGAGAGTGTACAAGCTTGAACACAACTTTTCTTTTACCTGTGAGTCCCTTAAAGAGTTTGGGTTTTTTTCATGGCCTTCACCACTGCTACAAGACAAGATTAATTACAAGCTGTATAGGATTATTCTTTGAAATTATGTTTTCAGTGAATCTAGCTTTTTATCTCTGTGTGCTCTGCTGTGCTGCAAGATGGAGAAAAGAGAGTGTTTATGACCATTTCACTCATTTGGGTGGTTTTGATGGCATATGAAAGCATGCATAAATTTCTGTACATGTGTCCTAGTTCATGTAAACAGGCCTTGGCTGATTTCAACCAAATTGAAAAGAAGGTTAGAAAACTCAGAGACAGTAAATTTCTAAAATATTTATTAAAATAGGCAACTGAGTAGACAAGTCCTCCTAGTGAACTACATTTCTAGACATCACAAAACGAGGGGAAAATTGGGGAAAACAAGTAAGAGAGGGAAAACATACACAAGCATGACAAGTGCAAAACAATCTTCATCTATTCCACTGTTCATAGAACAACTATGCTTTTTTGCTTTAAATTTAAATCTCTTTGCATCTTTAGCTCTTTGGTATTTCATGCAAATCATCCTACAGGAAAGTATATTAATCTAAGAATCCCAGCCATGACACAGTTTCTGACATTTATATTGAAGTGAAGTCTGTGAGGAATATGAAGCCAATTGCTAACTATTATTTAAGAGAAATAATAAGTTTCATTAACATTCAGGGTGGTTTAGACCTCATTTTCTGTTATTGCCATAATTTTATAGAATTTATTTGTAATTTACCAAGAGCTTTCTACTATCCGTACTTAGAAATTGGAAAATAGTATTTCATTTATCCCTCTTGGGCATTTTCTATTAATAGTGCTGCTGAAATATAGAACAGTACTTAAAGAAACCCAACAAACACAGCAACAGAACTAGGAAGATGTGTATATACACATACATATAAGTATATATACATGCTTAGAAAGAGAAAATCTAGGATAAATTATCAAGGTACAGGTGAAACCTTCCTAACAAGATCTATTTTATAATAGCTCTCCCGGGGAAGTAATGAGCATGTTTTCTTGAAATACTGAACATGAGCTTTTTCTAAACCAGCAAGTGTGGGGCATTGGAGAGAAAAATACTGGCAAGGAATTAGGCCATTTAATACTCTTTTCCTATCTCTGTAGTTTGTGATTCTGTGAAGCTCTCTAAAGGCTAAATGAACCTCAGAGATTCTGACATTGCTTTCCAATAGTTTCTTATCAGTCACAAGTGAGAAAACATCTGGGGAGTTACCAGAACAGCTCATGCAATTTCCCAAACCAGATCAGACTAAGCAACCTGTCACCTTGGTACATGGTAGATCCAAGAGTGGAAATGATTAATACCATATAACATTAGACTATGCTGCCTGTAGTGATCTGCTATAAAGACCTGTGCCCTGTCATTAACAATGACATTGTTCATTATTTCCTTATTAAGTTAATGAGGAAAATTCAGAAAAACGAGGATGAAGACAATCAATACTGATGAGGCAGGGGAACTACACTTTTCTTCTTTTCCAAGCTTTCTTTCCAGCACACCCCTGTTGACCCACATATCTCCAGGCCCTGGTCTGCAACCAGATATCCAAAGGCAGCTGCTTTGCTCAACAAACAAGCTTGTGTACCCACCACATGTGGGTTTTGCCTATGAATCACCTTCTGATGTTGTTCCAGTTCTTTTCTGTGCATTTATTAAAAACCATTCCAAGAGTGGGATGGACATCAGACAAAAGATAGCTCAGTCGAAGAAGCTGTAATTTCATATGGAATTGCCTCAGGACTTATCAGTCTGAGGAAACAGCACAGATGTTGTATTTCTAAGCATTAGCTTATCACTGAATAGGCACTCTTTCAACATAATTTATATTTCAGCCTTGGGATTTCCCTGACAACCTCCTCCAAATCATTTCTAGCTGTTAATGTCCTGTCAGACTTAATGATTCTGGTTTCTCTGACAGTTTTATCCTTAATTTGAAATAAATGCCTTCCTGATGTTTCTCTCACTATTGCTAATGGGGTGGTAGCTTTGCATTTTTATTCATGTCTGTCTTTTGGTCTTCAGATGCTAATCAAATCTCGTCTCTGAAGGCCAAGAAATGGTTCCTGCAGACTTCACTGCAAGTTAGACAAGTCTCAGCCAGGTGGGACTGCAATGGTCACTAAGGCAGATGTGGAGGGGAACAAATCTCAGAGGAAGCCACTCCTACTGCATAAATAAAGAGGAGTTACTTGAGAGACAAAATATTTTTGCCAGAGGAAACAGAAAGAAGGGGAAGAATTGGGATTCTTAGGATACCATCAATGGTGCAGGATCAGCATTTTGTCTGCTACAACCAGGATCCAGGAAATTTGGGGTCTTTAGCCACAGAGGTGGAAGAGTGTGTTTCTGTAAGAAAATGGTGATCCAAGTGACATAGCCGTGTGGAATACATGAAACATTGGCAGCATGTTCTAATACTGATGGAAGACAGAAAGTTCCAACCCAGACTTCAAGGAGCATAAATTGCCTTTCCCTGGATTATGCAGGCTAGTGAGGAACCCACATTGTTCTATAAACAAGATGACAGAAAAGCAAGACATTCAAAGAAACATTTCCACCATGACAAGACTTGACTTTGCCTTATCTGTACGATTTTTTCTGTAGCTGCTTAATGTGACCGAAACATTTTCAGAACAAAACAATACAAGAAAACCAGCTGGCCCAGAAGCACAAACCGAGAGGTGAATAAGAGATTCTTGTCTGTAACACAGCAAAAATTACAGATAACCTATTTTTTCATGCTCATTGTTTCCTTCACNAAAAAAAAAAAAAAAAGTCCCCTAAACCAGAACCTTCTCAAAAGGTCAGAATGAAGAATAATATTTTGTACTGCAGGTTGTGGAGACATTGCATTCCTTTTCAACAACACCAGAAACACATGAGAAAGTATGCAAATACCATTTAAGATAGCAGGGAATGAGCTGTCTTATGTAGGACCTCACTCTCCTATTTAGATAATACTGGGTCTAGCTAAAATTTTAATATCTGGTGCCAGTTATCACTGCAAGTAACAAATACTACATAGGCAAGTTATCCCTTAATCTGGAAGTACCACTGCCAACATTTAATCAATGTGCTTAAAGGCCTGCTGCTGCTTCAGTGGGGTAAATAAATGTTTCAGCCTTTATTTAGAGCTAAAACATAACTCCATTGCCATTTTTAGGCACTTGAACACTGTCTGATTTTCCAGATGTTCTATTTGTTTCAATAGCACAGACATCTAGCTGGTTTCTAAACAGATTTAGAAGCTTAATTTCTGAGCAGACAACATTTTTTGGTAATATCTGTAATGTCTGAATCCCTGGCATCCCAAAGATCCTTCATCGTTCTATAAATGAATTTTCATGAAATAATTAATTCCCAGGGCACAATGAAGGATAACCCACTTGCATTTCACACACAGTTCATGTATGGGAGAAACTCCAGGTTTAGAACTTCTTCCACCTGTTTTCCAATTCAGCCCACCTACTGGAAGAGGCATTTGTTCCAGAAACCATCTGGTATGAAACCCATTCAGTCCATAGGCTGTGAATGGAAACTGGTGTGTCCTTATATGTTGGCCCATTTAATCTTAAATTTAAAAGGTACGATTACATCTGTAGTTAACCTTTTGTAATAGAAATGGTCTTTTTTTTGTGTGTGTGTGGTATTAGCAGCACTTTCAAAAAACACTATAACAGAGTGAAGTAATTTATGCCCAGTAGGTCTCAATTTCATACAAATCCTTTCTCAAACTCATTTCTGAATTTGAATCTTTTCTTTCAACACCACCACTAAAAGTTACTATATCTTGGGATTCCCCAACAATCAGAAATGCAGAAACATAGAAATAAGAGCAGAATTGCTTTTAAAAAAGAAGAACATACATTTGCAATCCCCACCACCACCTTCTTTTGGCCAATGACCACACCCAGCACAACCTGGAGTTCATCCTGTATCCATTTGTTCCAACAACTAAAGAACACTGAGACATTTTCTGGACATTCCTGCAATTGCCTTCTATCCATCAGCTCTGGCAGCTGCTTGGCAACTCTTTACTTGGCCTCCAAAGTAAACCCACCCTCTGAAGAAAACACTGCAAACCTCTACAGCCAGCCTGTTTGCCTGCAAAGTGATTAATTTTGAGCGTCTCAAAACCAAAGCCAGTGTGCTGATAAGATGAAGCAGAGAGCAGTGCTCAGAACAAAGCGTCCCTGCTTTGCAAGCCAGGCTGATATTCTCACCATGCACTGAGTTTTTCAAGGGATGGAAAATAAGCACCCTGGGCAAGTCTGAAAGACTTGAGAGGAGATTTTCTTTGTTATCCACGTCCTCGTCTCTATGATTGTGGAGACAGCCTTTGATAAACATATATTAAAGCTCTTCATGTTGCTCAAGTCTGAGATCAATCTCTCTGTTGAAATTTGGGGGCTTACCTCTCCAAGCCATCCCTGAAAATTCCTTCCATTATTCTATTGATAAAATAGGAATATTTCATATAATAACATATGCTGATAAGACACGAAGGCTGAGATGAAGAGTCCTCTTATGAAACCCAGTTAAGAAACACTTGGGTTATCTTAACCAGATGTTATTAAACTCACCACAGGAATTACTGGCTTAGATATGCTGGGCCGTGTAGGAAGCATCCAAGCCACATGATTAACAGTCTCTTTTAGGTTTAAAATCCACACATCCTTGCAGCTATTGAACTTACTAACTCCTTCTCTGGAATTCCTGCCACAATATCCATTTATACCATCTTTTCTGAAGAGTGTTTGCAAAGAAAAGCTTAAAGCATCAAGAGAACAAAAGATTCCTTTTTCCTTTAATAATTTTCAAGTCAGTATCGCAATCTGAAGGGATCTGCCTCTGGATTTATGAGTTCTAAAAAGTTAGCTTACTCACCTACCATATACACTTTTATCTCATGCTCATCCCATAGTTTCTGGACGTGCCTGTTTGTAGCCAAGCAAAACTTAATTAATCTTGACTGAAATCAAGGTAAACAATTTAAAGTATTTTAAAATGGTCTCTGGGGCTTAAAAGAAAGGAAACAAGTTTCACTAATGGAATACATGATTTCATTCCACAAGCTAGCGCTGAGGTTTCTTCAATTTGGTTGAACACCTGCAATGATTTTCCAAAAAGAAAGCAATAAATATAGTTTGTAGCTAGAGGGTCTGATTTCATGCCCCATCTAATTTTTCCAGACGGTCCTCAAGACGATCCTGGGAATGCCCTGGTCTTTTCCCTTTTTTTATTCTCCCCATCCCTTCTTTCATGAATAGCAAAGCATTCTGAGGAATCATGACAGACAGGGAACCAGGGTGTCACCTGCTTGTTTACTTTAACTAAGGCAATGTGCTCACAGCACGTTATACTTAACTTCAGAGGTAGGCATGGCATGGCGAGGTATATTTAGGGTCCCTCTAAAACACTGAGCTCCTCTTAATTAAGTCTTTTTGGAAGAGGACCAAGCTGATGTATTGTTGCAACCAGCTCCCAGCATGCACCTGTGTTTACTTAACTTCAAAATGAAGTCTGTGCTGGACATAGCTGGATAAGGTGTTATTCTCTACAAGCTGGCTAGACTTTTTATTCCCCTTAGAAAAACACTGAAATTACATTGTTAAAGACAATTCCTGAGTAATTTTCCGAGCATCTTGAATGTAAACTAAGTGGGTGGCTTACAGTTCATTGAGCTATCGCACATTCACCGCTCCAAGATTTCCAAGAGACAAAATCCAGTGAGGCAGGACCAAGCAAGGTGTCAGAGACCTCAATGGGACTGCTGATATTGCTCTCCTGACCAAAGGCAAGAGAGTGACCTGAAGAAGACACTCCCATTGAGATCAGCTCGTAAGGGCCAGAGACCAGCAACTTTAGAAACCTTCAAGAACAACATTTAGTGATGCCATTGGGAGTCTAATCATGGCTCACAACTTCTTCTTTCCTATGTAGATAACAACAGCAACCTGTCTGTGTTTTGTCTTGAACCTCAACAGCACTACATTCATCTTACTGAACTACAGGGCCACAACTCTTTGAGAGACCAGAATAAGCTTCTAAGGGATGTTAAGAAAAAAGTACTATCTACTGGTCTGTCTTGGGCCTTGACATCCTAAAAGGAAAAGGTTATGGAAACTCTACCGTAAGCAAGATGTGAAAGGGGAGAAAGTTTAGTGTTTACCATGCACATCAGGGTCACCAGAATCACATCTACAAACTGCGCTTCCATGGAAAATCTTTTGAGGGAAAAGAAACACCAAGGCATTGCTTTTCCTCTTTCCACTGGAGATGGGAAGGGGAAGGAGAATTATTGTAGGGTAGAGTTAAATTTTTCTTTCGGATAAAAGTCCATGTCTGTCAGTTATCACAACAGAAATACAGTGTAAATCACTCATAGTCAGAGGAGTTCTGCATTTCTTTGCTCTGCTTGAATTTGAGACTTTTGATATTCATATAAATATAGAAGTCTATAAAAGTCACTCAAAACCAAGCAAGAGTGAACCATTAGTATATCCTCATCATGGCAAGGTCTTAGCCTATGAAGTCTTTTAGTTTTCTGTTTTATGTTCATTCACTTGTTTTGTTACTTCATAGCGACAATTTACCATCCTTTATTTCTTCATTATTCTTTCATTTCAAGCATGGCTTTCTATTAATGTCTTGTCTTCATATTTGACTGATATTCTGAGAAGTTAAAGTTGAAAAATTTATTTCTCATGTAAAAGTGTTTAGAAATGAAGGAATTAAAAATAATCAGAAAATACTATCCTGGTGGTACACATATGCTCCACTTCCGATCACTGTTATTTACTCATTTTGATAAAATCTTTGATTTGAAAAAGCTGTTTATCATTATAGTTCTGACAGGTGACATCTGCCTTTTTTGCTTGGTTTGGCCTATTTTTTTTAAAGCGAACTGACAAGTGCTTTAAAAATGTAATGTAGAAGATGTCTACGGTAATATAAGATGAAAATGTAATATGAAATGCTCTGGTTTTGTGCAATTGTCCTATTTTAGATGAACTATCAGACCTATCATTGATTCTGTGTTTCTTTTACTTCATGATAACTGTGTGCAGGCCATAAAAACACACAATTCTGAAATATCAAGAAAATACCCAACCTTCATTGATGAAAAATTTTGTTTGATGAGGTAGGGGAGGAGCAGAAAATATGTATCTATTCCCACCACTGGCAGTAATCTTCAAGTGTGTAATTGGCACTTGCTCAGAAACAGTCCACATATTTATTACAGCCTATGAAAGCAATGTCCTGCTCCCATCCCTTTGTTGCTGAGAGCAGTGAATGCCAGACCAAAACATCCCCTTGCAGAATAATTACCCTGTGCTGAGATTCGTGCTACTGTAGCTGCTTCAGTTCCAGAATGAGAGCTGGCTTGGTTGAAGGTACAAGCTACACCGGGTGCATAGGGTGTAAATACGTGCCATCGCACCAGATGTGCCTCATTTGCAGTGCCTGGTAAGACTTTCAAGTTAAATTTCTGTTTACTCATTTCAAACAGGGGTTCACCTCTGTAAGGAAGCTGTTAATTTGGAAGAAGGTTTAAGCAATCAGCATTTCATAGCAGGCACTGAAGATCTATGACTGCAGCATTAGAAAGGTGACATTTGAATTCCTAAAATCTGAAGACTGATCTATGAATAGTGGAAAGTGGAAAAGAAACAGAAGGGGAAATAAGTTCATCTTCTAAGCTGCCCACATAACATCTCTGGACTTAACTGTATTTGGCTCCCTGTTCATGGGTGCACAGTCTTTTCCCTTTGTCCTCAAAGAGGTGTCAGAAGCTCCTATAAAACTTCCACCTAGCAAACCCCTACATCAGGCTGCTATCATTTGTCATTGTCCTCCCCTGCAAAACAAACCCTCCACCTATGTGTTCCACTGTACATCAACAAAACAGACAATAAAGCTGCCAAAAGAGGTTATTCTCTGTGGGTTTTTTCTTCCACTTTCACACAGCTTCTGTGAAAAAACATGGCAGGTGGTTTGAATCCTATGTACTTTCTTGTTTTCACCGAATGGTTGATGAAGAATGGCTTCTTTGTCACATCCTTCTTGTCATTACTGGGCCAGGCTGAGACAGAAGAATTTTTGGAAGCAGCAGTGCTCCCAAATGTTTCTGGGTGGCTGGCCTGAACAGCATGTTTGTGCAGATAGATATATCAGACTGTTCTGATGCACTGCAAGCCAATACGTTCTCTACAAGCCAACCAGGGCTACCAGGGATTTATTAAAATTGAGCCTTGGCCAGTGGGTGTCACTAAAAATTAGCTGTAAGGGAAATTAAACAAAAAAAAAAAAAAAGAAAAAAGAAAAGAAACCCAAGGAAAATGCAGCAGGCAAGAGAACCTGAATATTAAAAAAGCATTTCGGAACTTATTTTTGGCCCCAAGCCTTGTTTTGAGTTCTTCCTTTGGTCAAACAATGGCAATGAGATCAGAGCCAGGCATCTAGTGCCCACTAATTACTATCTGGAGTGACGCTCGCAGTGAATAGCTGGTAGGAGGCCCAGATAGGATGGGAAATGATTTTGCTGAAGTATCCCACTTGGATTCCCTGGTGGAGGTGGCATGTTTCTTTATGGGCTTCCTACGTTGCTCTCCCTCACGCAGTGGAGGAACGCCAGCCAGGTGACTCACTGAGATTCTGCCCTGTGTTTACTGCAACAACCCTCTCCACAGGGACTTGTTCACTGTGTGGAGCTTGATTTTCCCAACATCTCAAAGGGCTAATTTTAAATTAACAAAAGCTTTGGAAGGCAGGGAGAAGGGAAGGGGGAGGGGGATTTCTTGCAGGAGGAAAGAGATGGCAGAAATAGACTCCTTCCTTTTTCCTTACTCTTGTCCAAGATAAGGAAACATCACAGCTAAAGGCAATTTAAAAACAACTTAAAAGGCAGATAAATTTAGTCACAAGTGTTCCGCTGGGTGGACAATCGAGGTATAGAACAAGTCTTCAGCCAGAGGGTTTTTAGGAAAAACTACCAGTGGTCAAGGCAAAGGGGCAAAATCCAAGGAAATAGTGTTCATATTAAAACTACCATAGGACCAGGTCATAAACCTCTTTAGAGGAAAGATAGTCCAGTAGTTACCAAAATGGACATTAGTTTCTGCATTCCACCCAGGTGTCCTGCTCCAATCCAGGCTTCCTCTCTAACTTTGACAGTCACTGCAGCTTTTCTGTGTCTTAATTCTCCACTCATAATGTAGTGATAGTAACATGAAGATGGCTAGGACCAACATATGAAAGGCTATGAGCTTTGTTGAAGTTAAAGTTATATTAATGACAAGTTGCACGCAATTCTTAAGACACCTGTTGCAATCTGTAAAAAAAAACCCAAAATCAACCAACCAAACCAAACCAAACCACAATAAAACCAAGGCTGGAGACTTTCCCTGGGGAGCTCAGATACTCCTGTGACTTTCCAATTCATGGTCCGAGTTTCTCACTAATAGATAAATTGTAAGACGTGAGCCCTGCAAAACTGGTACTGAGATTTGTTTCCTGAGCGTATGAAGCCAAGAGTATACTTGCATTGTGTCTCCTGGAGAGCCAGAAGCCAGCTCATCTACCCAAGAAAAAGGGAAGTTGAACTGGGATGCCTCAATATACTTTGACTGGAGATGTCCTTCTGTAGAATGTATTGCGGAAGGATGTAGTGCACATGGCTGAAATCCCAGCATAGAAAGGGTATATACACAATGAGCATAATTGTGTCATCTTCAGAAAGCCCAAGAGATGTATTCCATCATGTGAAAGAGTTCATGTTCCAATACTATCAAGACTTAAATTCTTTTGAATCTTTAAAAGAGGAAATTTATAATTCAAGGAGATAAAACCCAAAGGTGATGAATGAATCTCACAGGTACTACTACAATCTGATGGCCTTTTGAAGGGACCTGTAGCTCTGAGGCAGGGATATGCTGTGAGAAAAGGACAGTCATAGATACTCGGCAGAAAGAGAGGTTTTGCATGGAACAAAACATAATATAGTCACACTCCAGATTTAATACAAGGATTATAGTGAAGTCCCCTCCTTTTATGTTTCTTTGTCAACTGTCTTTTTGATGTTCTTATTGACTGTTTTCTCAGTGGTCTTTGGTTTATAAAGATTTTGGGCCAACTTCTAAAGTTTGACAGGCCAACAGAGATATTCTATCCGTTCTTGTGGTGAACTTGTATCAACTACAGGTCAGCACTAGCTTGAGGATGTCTGTATAATATTGTATTACACTAAGTAAACATGTGTTTAATCTCTCTGTACCATCTGGAAAATTATAATATTTCCCCGATTTTTGCTTTTTGATTTCTTTTCTGTTGTGATTAGAAGCATTAATGGCAAACCCTTTCTCTTATTACACAAGACTACATGAACACAAGTATGACAAACAGGTCAAGACCTGTTCCTTGGCCCTGAAGGCAAGTGGTGTGATTCATCTCATGGCTATATGGCTAAACTTTCTTCCATGTGAAAAAAAGCGTGGCCTCACCCATGTTGCCTACAGGGAACAGTCTCTGACCTGTGGTGTTACTTGAACCATCTCTGAGCACTGAGAAAGAGAAAAATTACATGGAGCAAAACTGTTTCTGGGAGGCGGCTAACAGTTGATCACTAGGGAAGGTAGCAAGTCCAGCCCTGCTCTACTTTACTTTAACAGCACTGACCTAATTTAAATGTACAGTGCCCAAGACAAAAAGCCACAAGTTTGATTAGGTTCTGTAGGTATAACCATAAACCAAAAAAACCCAAACCAAACCAAACCAAAACAAAAACAAAAAAAAAAAAACAGCCCTGTAATTTTCCTATTCATTTTTGATTTGAACTACTGTTAATTCAAACCATCAGTCATGAGCACCTCCCTGAAGGAAAATACTGATGCAATGGCAGCATGCAATGTCTACACAATCAATTCTCCAGCAGAGGTTCATGTGTATTCCCAACCACTCTCTGCTGTTTTTTCAGCTCTGGAAAATCAGCATAGCATGTTACACCAGTGTGTGAGAGGAAAATGCCATTAAAGAACATGACTCTCTTGACAGAGGGATGAAGGTGCGTATTGCTTGGCTTGACTATGGTGCACTTTGTTGCCGCCTTCGAAACACACAACTGTGAAAGCAACATCCCTGATAATCCTTCCCAAGTGTAGTGAGAAGGAACTGCTGGTGCCATAGAGCAGAAAAAAAAAAAAAAATCCAAAGCTTGATTCTAATTTCCTGATATTTAAAAAGAAATTGTTCATCTGCAGCTAATCATGTTTGAGCCTTTCGTTGTCTCCAAGAGCAACATGTTCCAAGGTGCTTTTAATGAACTGAACAGCTTCTTAAAGGCTCATGAGAGATGGAGGGCCTGTCAGAGACAAATCACTATATTTGATTAAACTTCACAAGAACTTGGTACATTCTTAATCAGAAAAGAACACAACAAAGAGTGATCCTCCTCCCACTTAAATCAGTTGGGCTTTTTCTCTAAGGTGGGATCAGATCCAGAACATATTAATTAGAAATGTGTTTTGATGAAATGTTGCTATGTAGTGTGAGGTGTGTAACCAGCAAAGCAGATTAGGTTACAGGAGAGATATAGCTGGAGTTAACGCCAAAGGGAAAAAGGCCAGGAAAGGTCAAGGCGGTAGGTTTCAAAATGGAGGGTTCAGCAAGGAGCAAGAAGGGGCATCCACCCAACATCAGCCTCACCTCCAGTGGGAGCTTGGACCTTTCCGACTTGTGGGACATATTGTCATAACCCCACCTACATTTTCAATAGCTTTGCCAATAGATAAAGGCATTTATTTATAACGAACTATTTCTTGTGCCTTGGCAGAAAAGCACATAGTTGCAGAACAGTTGGGAGAGTGTTTTGTCAGAGACAGTCTGGCTGAAGGCTTGCTGAAAACACTGGTTGCTGGAGCTCTGTTGGGCTACATTTCTCGTGTACAATCTGCTTTGCTTTTTTGTTCTATTTTCTTTTATTAAAATTTTTAATCTGTCTAAAAAAGCACTTTTTCCCAAACGTAGATGAAAATTTCAAAATTCTTAATTTAGTAATTCAGCAGCAAATTCATGTAATTTCTCATAGCTAACATGGTCTTGATATCAGGAAATTACATCAACTGTTCTGACAGAAATCACAAGAAGAAACTCTCTGCACTTCCAGGTGTAGTCTGTGGTTTTTCTGTTAACATATCTCCGTCGCTCTCTCCCTCTTTCTGGAAGACAAATACTGCATAGGATTTGAGTATAGAATTTGACTGACTTTAACATAAACTGAGGTGTTGTCAAAAGATTATTCCTAAAACACAGAGTCACACCCAGAGTAAAACAGACTTTCCTTTCTGCTCTATCCTTTTGATGATAAACTGCTTTTGAATAAATGAAAAAACACTAAAGTTTTCATCTGTACCTTTACCAACAAGTGAAAAATTGACAAACTCCATGAAATAATGTTTTCTCTTACATGTTTTCATTCTTTGGTACAACTCAGATTTGGCTAGGACAGGATATCAATCTGCCAGAATTATGCGGAAGGCGTAGGATTCGTGGTATTTCAGATCCAGTCAACACAATTAAGCAAGCTTTGTTCTATTTTAAATTCAGAGAACATGTCCATCACCTCAGAAGTAACTTCCAGAAAGTTTTGTTTGTTTTGTTTTGTTCTGAAATCATGGTAGTTCCAGGCTGATTTCCAGACCATTTACGTTTCAAACCCAAATAGCAACTTCTGAGGAATCATCTGAGCTGAACCCCAGGTCTTTGACAAGACTTACCTGTAGAGAATAATCATCTGTTGTCTGCACACAGAGTTCTGTTTAGCTTCAGGCCTTCCTGAAAGAGCTTCTGTCACTGCAAAATT
This sequence comes from Nycticryphes semicollaris, assembly GCA_013400055.1. Lineage (NCBI taxonomy): Eukaryota > Metazoa > Chordata > Aves > Charadriiformes > Rostratulidae > Nycticryphes > Nycticryphes semicollaris. The sequence continues at coordinate 620,332 of VXBJ01000248.1, read as the reverse complement.
AGTATTTCCAGCAGTATCTAGACTCTCTAGAGAAAAAAAATAGAGCAAAAATCTTCAACAACTGACCAAGCTTGTTAGGCAAATGGAAAATAAAATAATCCTCCAAAAGTTGCTTGCATTAAGAAATAGGAGCCATTACTATGTCTTAGGTTTTTTTTATTCAATTGTAAACTTATTCAAACAATATCAGGTTAAATCTAACTTGGCCTTTTCAGAGTTATAATTGCCCCAAAGCAAATTGCAACCTCCGTTTGCTAACGGGAGTCTTAGGGTCAGAACCCTAAATTCCATCACTTTGGTGTAGTGCCATGTATTTTGGAAAGAAAAAATATACAGTAAGCTTCATATGCATCTTAACAGATGTGAATAATTTTAATAAAACAAATCTGTTGCCTAGGACTGTGGGCACTCTAGAATCCCATCTATGTTTTTTTCTGACATAAAAAATAAAACCTAATGAGAAGTAGAACAGATTTATGAGAAGACAAGGGAGAATATTGGTTTTATTTCATTTCCAAACTGCTGTGGAGCCAGTAAGGGATAAGAGTGATTTGTGCCAGATACTCTGATGTACATCTTAGGCAGTGGTTACTGAATATTGGTTATTATATACCAAAATAACCCAGAATTACCTACTAATCCTTAATGCTTCAAAATTACAAAGCAAGATTCCGTGGTTTCATTATCATATACGTCAAGTGAGATGCTTATATATATATGGGTAGGTAAATGTTCAGGAAGAAAAATAATTCTGAAAATCAGATCACTTTTCTTGAGGTGTTTTAGTTTCAAATAAAGCATCTAACTCAAGCAGCCCAATTTTGAGGGTGGTTTGTTTTTGGGTTTTTTTTTTTTTTTAACTTACTGGTGATTTAGCACTGGCATGAAATCTTCTCTGATATTTGTCATACAGCAAAAACATGTTTTCCCTTACAGTCTCCAACTGAATATTTACAATTTAACCTGCAGGATTTCCTCAGGTATTAGAGTGCTTTAAGAAAATTCTTCGCACAGCCCTGGTACTATTTGCTGTTGGTGGTAGAAATAAGTGAATTCTGTGAAATGTTTTACTCACCTTGGCTGTTAGTAGAGGAAAACCTGGGACATTGGGATTCATAACATGGACACCAATCACTCGGACTCCATTGTCTGGCAAATAAGCTTTATTGCTTACATGACCCAATCATTAGAGAAGAACATGAAATCTGAATAATTTTTTGGAAATAATACCTCTCTGGATATTATTGAAAGCACAAGGCAACTACTCCATGACTTAGAAGTCTCAGGCAACTATTCCATGACTTAGACATGTCAATCAGATGTTTAAATGGAAATGGGATCAGTCTGATCCATTGTTTCCAAGCATGAATATAGAAAGTGAGGAAGCCCTGCCATTATAACAACAATCCCTATAGCTCTCATTATCTTGGCAGCCCTAAAATTTGAAAACCATTTTAAATGTCATTGATTTTCCAGAAATGTCTTTAAAAAGGAGGGAGCTGGGATGTCTTAGGGATTCTGGTATTAAAGTGAACCATGCATGACAGATTTCTGTTCTCTTTTCTTCTTACTATTACAGAATAAGTCTAGGCAGTGCCTGATTAAATGCAGCAGATAGAGAGTAATGATTCCTTTTGCTCCTTGGCATGAGAAGGCTCCAGGATTATCCACTCCTTGCAGCTTCCCTAAAAGGAGAGGAGGAGAGCGTGCAGCGCGCTCTATAAATTGCTTCCCAGGGAATGTTAAGTGAGCGGTTGGGCAGTAATGATTCTCTCATGTCTCTTTGGGCAGGGAAAGGTCCCGTTTGCTCTGGCCCAGACGAATTTTTCAGCGTGTTTACCTTGGTAGCAGCACTGCTTTTTTCATATAGCTATTTTCTGTTGAATCAGTGATTTGGTTGTTTTAGTTCCAAGTTGTCTGAATGTTTTCTTTTCTTTTTTCCCCTACAGACCTTGGTAAACAGTCCTTCATTTGTTGGGTCCTGACTGATTATTTTCACCTGCCTAATGACTCTGTATCTTTCCTTCTTTGGTAAAAACTGCATAGATGTAGCAATTTATTCCCTGTTGTAAAAGTTTTCACTCTAACTGTTAAAAGGAGTATCTTGGTGTAGCTTATTCTTGAGTCCAGTGGCCATAGTTCTTTTCATCAAATAAACAGAATTTTTCTGTTTAAATCAAGGCTATATTTTGCTTAAGAATCTGTAACCGTTCACCCAATTAATCCATCTCAAAGTGGCCATATGATCATCTGTGTGGGGAACCATACATCATTGATCGCGGTCCTCAACTTAGCACGGACAGCGCACCATGGCTCTGACACTGAACACAGCTGAACTAGGCTAGGTCAACGGACTAACACACAGATCTGTGACTTCAGCTGCCTTACACATCATTTTAATTTATTTTATATTTTGGGAGCTACTAAATCAATAATTCATTCTCTATTGGGGAGTTTTATTTGATTCCATAGGCATCAAAGCTGTTTTGGTGGTCTTTTAATTGAAATCTTATTCATTTCAAAATCAAATCATATTGATTTCAGCAGGAATGGAATTTCACTTTTAAAGCCTTTTAATGGGATACTGAGCTTTCAAATGGAATTAATTTCCTTTATTTCTTATCATATTTTTTTCTCTCAATGAAGCATATGGCTAGAGATGTATCAGACTCATTAAGTGGGTCATTAGAAATGTGTAGGTCTGCAAGGCTCTCATATTAATTACTCCGCACTTCTTATAGTGATATTGACAGGAGGTATTTAAGACATCATGATGCTGACTGAGAAGTATTTCAAGGAAAGTCAGAAGTTTTCTGAATAATTCTCATACAAATGTTCTGTTTCTAACTTTGCAATATCGAATCAATTTTACATGGGATTTTTTTTTTTTTTTTTTGCAATGAGATCCTTCAAGTTAAAGTACGAGGTTGTCAGTTTTATTCTGAAACTCCATGTGGTTAAGAAATAGGAGAGGAAAAACAAAACTGTCAACAAAGATTTTCCCAAATATCCGTAAGTATATCAGGAGAGAAGTAAACATAAGACTCTATACTTCCTTGATTTGAAGTTCTTTTTTCTCTTACTTTCCCTTCACCTTACCATAATGAGGTGCACTGCTGTTGTCATCATATTTTTCTTTCGTTTCAGATTGCACAAGTGCAGCCAGGAAGTTTTGGTTATTCTCTTTCAATTTTGTTGCTTTCTTTTTTGGTTTTTTTAAGTATCGCCAGATTTTCCTAAATATTCAGCATGGATGTAGCTCTCCTTTTGCATATTTACCGTGAATCTCAGAGTGAAAACAATGAGAACATCATATTTTGTTCATCTGTTTATTTCAAATGGGATTCTGAATCAGTAGAATGGAACTGCTTAAAAATTTCTGAGATTTAATCTTTTATCTCACCGTCAGCTTAGAGCTCCAGTGCTCTAAGGAAATGCAGTTTACTTGGAGCTGTTCTGCTTTGTGACTTGCTGTGCTCAGGGAACACAAGCTTAAAAGAGCTTATCCTTCCTTGAACTTCTCCAGTACAAAAGGCTCGATGGAGAAAATGATTAATTTTTTGTGCTGTGACGCTATCCTAGCACAACTTCCTGCTGTTACCTATTTATTTCTTCATATTGGGACTCTGTTAATTTCAGATGCCTTTTCTCTGGCTTGCTTCCCCAAGCTTAAATAACCTGGGCCTTTTCATCAAATATTAACAAGCTAATTATAAATTGCAGTGTCATTTACAACATGGGTGTATTCTAACGACATGCACTATCTTAAGTAGGGAGGCCACGTGCTGTTAATATTTGGATACAGCAGCAGGTTTATACTTCAGCTCTGGAGGTTGTTAGGGGCAGTCACAGTTCTCACTCCTAATTTATACAAAGGGCAACTGCAGCAGGGCTCAGTTTATTTGTTATAGTAGCAATCATTTTGGCAGATGCTGGCACTAGCACTTGAAAGCAGGATAATGTCACCAGAGACCGTTTCCTACGCACTGCACTGGAATTGCTCAAAAATCTCAGCTGGAAAACAGCTTGCTGAGGTCTGAGATCATAAAGGGCTTCTCGTGCGTAAATGGTGCTGATCATGATGCTGAAACAAGTAGTTAAACCTTCTGCAAGCTCAAAAAGAGCATGGAGAAAAAGCCCAGAAAAATGCACTTGATTTTATATTTTTGATTTTTACTTTTCCACCAACCTATGGTGTGCTCACAGATGGCACTGTATATGATACATGTATGGAAAGGGGAAGGAGTAAAAGAAAAAGTCTGTACTATTACGGTTGCAAGCAGAGGTCTCTTGAAGCATCCTCTGAAGGCACAATTCATCTTGTACTCTGTGCTCCCCTTCCAAAGGTGTATTTGTTTTGTCCTACAGTAGCTGTGAAAATCAGCTCAGGAGGAGACACCTCTTCATCTGACCCTAAAAGATGTGCAGGGTGGTGAGTTCAGACATAACTTTTCAAGAATAAAATTAAATTTGGCAGCTTCCACCTCAGGAGGAAAATGGAATTTAACAAAATTATGTCATTCAGGTATCAGTCTGTGTTAGGGGTGCTCCAGACCAGACCATCACTTCACACACATGCTCACAGCCCAAGATGACTGTATGTCTTTCATGAGGAGATGAAAAAGGAAATCTAAAATCCTTAGCAATAAACTGAAAAGCACAAACCACAGATGAATAAACACCAGGTAAGTACATCTAAGCATAAAACTTTTCTGAACATGAAGAACAGAAGAGAGATGTACACTTACTGTAAGACCGTGGGCAGTGGCTTCGCTTTGGATTTTGATCACAGACTAAAGTTATTCACGATATAAATTGAGTCTGTCTAGATGTTGCATCTTTTCTGGTAAGCAGAATATTTTTGTATTGCATGCCACTAAAAAGCACAGTAGAGCAGAACCTGGTATTAGTCTGAGTTTCACTGGGGTGCCATGGAGTTAAGAATCAATAACAAAATTCCAGTTCAGGCACCTGACATTTAATTTCGGATTTGTGATTCATATTGGATGTGAGGCACAACATATTGGTATGGCATTTCATAACTGTTCACCTTTATTATAGAAAAAATGCTAGGAAATATTTAAATCAGAACCCCATTGGTCCCTTTTACTGAAGTCATACCTGTAGAGACATGGAGAAAAAAAATAATCTGAATTGTATAGTAAGGGAGAAATCAGAGAGGTGCTCTCATTGGAAGGGCAAATTTGAAATCTCTGAAATTTCCCCAACTTGCTGAACTCGACACACTATGTCTTACAAGTCCTTCTAGGAATATTTGCTGATGGAGGAACATATTCCCATCCCATAAATTCAGAGCACAGAAAGGCCTCAGGGAGTTACAGGTGTCCAGTAGTGCTGTTAAAAGCCCCAAAAATATTAACGTCAAAACTATTTCCTTTATTTAATAGCTTAAAATCTGTATCCAAATGCTTGGTCTCTCCCTTTGTGTCTCATATCATATTATGTGATTAAAAGCTAATCACCATTAACACCAAGGTTCAGTGGGAATCAGATGGACAATGACTGGGGGGACCACAGATCAGGATGATGGATGTTACAGGCAGGTGAACCCAAGAATCTGGTGGATGTGAGGCTACCACAGCTCCATGTCCTTAGGCTCATCATGGGTTCCCCACAGCTGTACATACACACTCACAGTCTCTGCAGTATCTGCTCCAGACCATCCAGTAACCAGCTTGCCAACCCTTGGGTTCCTTTAGTATTTGGCCCTGGAGCCATGTTCTCTGCCATGCCTGACTCCCAGAACTCTTACTCTTCTCATAACCTCCTTCATGAGGCTTTGTGTTTACAGTGATTAGCTCTTAATTACATATGCTAATGGATTAGGGAAGTATCCTGCCTGCTGCTAGCTTATTGCTCTTCTGGCCAGCCCTGGCGTGCCACCTAGCATGATTTACCCATCTGCTAATCCAAAAATATCATGCTCTGCTGCTTCCCGTTACCCAGGCTGCATCAATTTCCCAAGGTCTGTGGAACCCTGACTAGCCTCATTGTGCACTCTTCCTTTCAGCTGCCCTATATCAATCACCAGTTTCTCCTCACCCACATCTGTGAAGGTTTTGAGATCCTATAAAACTCTTCCTGATCTACAACTTCATTCTGATTTGTTATTGTGTGCCCTTCCCTTTGGCTCCTTCCCTCCAATTAAGATACTACTTTTTCCTCTGGGTTTCCTTCTCATTCATTCTGAGTCAAAGACTTGTGATGCCTGCAACTCTGCCCCATTCACATCTCTACTCCAAACTCCTTTTCCCTGGAAGACTCATCAAATCAGTTGATGAACCATCTTCTTCACCCCACTGTCAGACATGAGGGCAAGAATGATGAGAAAATGAAAAAAAAAAGTGAAAAGCAGCAGCAACTGCATTATCAAGCAGACGTTCTAGATTATGAAGACTGGTTTTAAAGCAAAGAAATCAATTTTGAAGCAGGGTCCACCTGAAACTTTTTCCTTTTCCCAAACCTGATAACAAACATAAACTTACGGGTATCATGTCTTCCTTCCAGACTCACTCCAGCAGCCACAGACTCTGTGTGACCCCTCTGCTGCCCCCAGGACAGACCAACCACGATCGAGGCAAGGCAAAACAAAAGCTCCACCTGCCAGCAATGTGTATCATTAAATTTAGCAGCATCCCATGATACATTCCCCAAAACTAATACTTTAAAGACCTCAATAAGAACAGATTGTTCAGGTTCTTTCTTTATTTTACCAGCCATTGCAGGGCATGCTTTTTCCATACCCTTTGATACTTTACCAGAGCAGGGATGAAGTTCTGAAGGTGTGGCAGTGGTACAACTCAACTGAAGTCAGAGGATTTACGCAGTCTGAAGACCTGGCCCTACATTTCACCTTGGCCTTTCCAGCATGCTGATTTAATTTAACCCAAGGCCAGGAATTAAAATACAAAAAACAACAATTCATGCCTGGTTACATTTGTGCTTGTGACCTACGCCTGTCCGAACAGGAGTTGGACAGGACAAAGCACAATGCACTTCCTTGCTTTTATTGCTTTCATTCACTTCATGTCATGCCAAAGAAGGTTGATTTAGGAAGTTCTAGTAATTAACTGCTGATGTTTTTGACTGCTGTTCCCAAGAGACTTAAAATGACTTGTAATGGTTGTTCTGTAGGAAACTCTTTCTGGAACGATTGTAGATAGCTTATACTCTCTGTTTGGCTTTACTTTTACTTGATTATTTTTTTAAGCAAGGAACATAATTTTTCCTTTAAGCAAAAGTCACCTGTTCCCTGCATCCTGGAAAGCTCATAAATCACCTTTCTCCTCTCAGGCCATACTGACATTTTGCTGCCAGAGTCCACAAAACAAAGAGGCTTCTTAATTCAGTTGCAGAGTAGAGATAGGATATGCAAAAGTGAACAAAACAACCAAGGGGAGAGTAAAAATTAATGCTCCCATTATGCCATAAGTTATGAAGTGCCTTTCATTGCTCTAAGCAGTTGAGAAGACTCAAAAGGAAGCAGCACAGGAGCAATGTATATTTGGAGAGCACAAGTTGTTAGAAGAAATTAAATCTAGGCTGGTGCAATTAGAGCAGGCTCAAACAGCTCCCAACATGGTCTCAAGGCTGGGCTGTCACTCGGTCTTTAGGATGCTTCCCTGTCTTTCTAACACACTGTTCTGTTAAAAATTAGTGTCTGCCCTAGCAATGATGCATAAAACCTACCAAATTCCACCCAAAATTAAAAGAAATGCATGGATAATCATTCCAGTTCCTCTTTCTGTGCCCTCTGCTATTCATATACACATGTTATCTCTCAATGCATATGGTATGTGGCCACAAGGCACCTGTTTTCTTTCTTAGGTTACTAAAGAGTTGTGTATCCATAGCTATATTTAACACTGTAATAATAATTAAAAAAAAAGCCTGATTTTTAGATTTTCACCTACTATCTGCTACTGACATTGAAAACTCCTGGAAAACAATACCAATAAAAGCAGAGCAGATTCCAGTGTGTGTATAGTATTTCTCAGGTTTGCAAACTGGGTTCATAACTAATAAAACCGGATTGTTTCTTACAGGACTGACTTGACCAAGAGCGACTCAGGAAGGATATCGTGCGTGACAGGAATCCTGCCCTGAGAAGGATGTCAGTCATAATAAAACTGTGCTCGTAAAAGACCGGCTTTCTTCACACGCCATTGCAAAGCATTACTCATTTGTCACACTATCTAGGACTGACATTTACCAGCCGCAATTTGCTATTGTGATGCTTTTCCCTTTTACTTCTCTTAACCAAACGCAAACAACATATGACAGCAGATTTGAAATCATATCAACAATATATTACAGCCACTTAAAAACAGGAATGTGGGCATGTATCATAGGCAATAAGACATAAAGGCACAAACTGTGAACCTTTTTCTCAGCCAAAATGTAATAGCGTGTAAGACAGTTATCTTCCATGGGAGATAAATAAAAATATGGAGCACTCTGGAAACAGTGTTTAGCTGATTAGCACTTGGCATGAGCTTGGAGCTTAGTATGTCTTTCTCCTAGAGAAGTGTTTAAAAGACGTGTAGATGTGGTGCTGAGGGGCACAGTTTAGTGGTGGTTTTGGCCGTATTAGGTTAATGGTTGGACTCGATGGTCTTAGAGGTCCCTTCCAAGCTAAGTGATCCTATGACTCAATACAGAAAATGATGTGTGGGTCTAAAACTGCATCACAAAGCAGAAAAAAATCTGAGTAACAGAAAAACAGGAATTCATGTATCTCTAGAGTAAAATCATTTTTGGCCTCTTCCACGTTCAGTGTTTAAGATGGATTTTTCCTTTTTACTTGGATTTCTGAAATTCGTTTACTGTTGCAACTTCTATCTCCACTTACGGTGATGTTTTTTTAATGTTTAGGATTTAATCCCAAACGAAACTTCACTGATGTGACCCATATCACATACATACCTGGGTGGCTATTCTTTAGCTGTAATCTTCAGATGGGATTTTAAGTTCCCTTTGGAAAAACTCATGCAGGAATCCGGATGTCCTCAGGGGAACTGTGCCACACAGATCTGCACAGGTGGAGACCATGGACCACTCCCTTCCCTTAGCAAAAAGCTATATTTTTCCATGCTCCTTGCAGCAATGATCCAGAACTCAGGGTCTGGAGGCCTTGGCTCGTATCCACAGCGCTTACCAGCCCAAGTACATCTCAGCAAAAGGTATGTTTGTGGAATGTAACTTTTAACCTCATATTCTTTGTGTATTGTACAGAGAGGAGCTGAACAGTTTTATTCTTTTTTTGGTTACACATTCTTTGCTGGTGCTTTGTCAATGAATAAATATTTGCTGAATTCCAGTGCACAGAGTATTTTTACAAATGCCCAGAATATTTCTTAGATTAATTTGTGAGTCCTTGCCAAATGATAAGATAGTGATAAGAAAATAAGATGAACACCCACCCAAGCTACAGATATCTTGGGTGTTTTATCAGGATTTAAGATTGTGCCACAGTCCTAGTGCTTTCATACAAGAAATCTATGCTTATAAAATCTCATGTCTAGGACACTTTCCAGGTCTTGACTCTGATATGCCTCCTGTGTGCCCCTGTGAGCAGCCAAATTTTATCAGCAGCTCCTTCTTCAAATGCTGGCAAATTCCTGCTGCTCAGTCCTGTGATTTCTTTCACAAGTAGATGCTTCTCTAGCTCACAGCTAGAAGATGTAAGGTAGACAGAGGTACGAACAGTACAGAAGCCAGAAGGTATCTTTAACCCATTATCTCATTCACTTGTTTCATTAAATATGTGGGTCTATAAACACATCCGCCTTCTTTTCTGAGTTTATTATTCGCACGCAGTGGGATTCACTTGAAGGGATCACCCTGGCCTCCCAAGAGTCAGCAAAATCCATGGAGATCCAGCCAGCAGCTGGCAGGGAAGTGAAAAATGCAATTCACTTAGTAGACACTTAAAACAGGCAAGGTGAGTTATGCTCATGTTGTGCCTGTTTCTCACCCGTGGCTGTAAAGATAGTCCTGAGTCAATGGTTTACATGGAGATATCTACCCTGTATACACCTCTGACTAGATTACATGGATCCTGCCTGAGGTTTACAGACGAGACTAACCTTCCTACCGCAAGACACTGCCTAAGTAGAATAGTTGCTGCCAAGAGTAGTTGAAAATGTTGAAAGTTTTTGATTTAGGACGACCACTTTCATACACATGAAAGAACTTACTTTGAGATTGTGTGTGCTCACTGCTTTCCAGTGCCTTTATAGTCATCAAGCAAACAGATTGTGTTACAAACATCTCCCAGTAAGCAAACACAGGGACCAGCTGCAAAAATGTAGTGTGTTGCATCTGCACCCGTTACCCTTGTTGCATCTGAGCCAATTAGCCTCCATAAAAGAATGAGGGTTTGTAAGTTCAGCTTCAGAGCCATATTAATGTGGAAGTGTCCAAGCCCAGGCTGGATGGGGCTTTGAACAGCCTGGTTTAGTGGGAGGTGAACCTTCCCATGGCAGGGGGTTGGAACTGGATGATCCTTAAGATCCTTTCCAACCCAAACCTTTCTATGATTCTGTGATTCTAATGTCACACTGCTGCTTCCAGGTTTACTATCTCTGAATGTCCAAATCTAATCTCTCCACAGGACCACCTCCTCTCTAAGGCCAACTCATTCTACTTTCCATAAACAGTCTCAGCTTTCTCAAATGGGCCTTGGGAACTGAGGTATCCAGAGTTTGTGAGTTGCTATAAGATATTTTAAGGAGGTGCTATGTAAATCATGCTGTGAACAGCAGGCAATGTGTATGGTGCCATGGAAAGCACACACACACTGAAACTCACCTCGATGCCAGAAGTTAGAGGTCAAAGAAACAGGGCTCTAGAGCAAGGGTTGAGCAAAAGTCTCAGTTTCATTGCCACCCCTCCTCATGAATAGCAATGAGCCATGCCTTTAGCACAACTTCCATGAAGTGTCAACTATTGAAGTGTCAACTGTTGCACAATTCCTTCAAGCAGAAGGAAAATAAAACAAACGCACAGCTGATGAAGCTTGATATCTTGGACTACTAATACATATTGGACCTAGAAAAAAAGTCACTTTGCATACTTGAGAGGGTTTTTCTTCTTAAAACCAGAGCTTGTTTCCATGTTAACGACTATTGTCAATGAGGGATGTCACAAAACTAGGTTGCTTTCCACTCTAAAACAATCCCTCCCCACCCTGGCTGAAATGACAAATAAAAAAGTCTGATTGAAAATGTCCCTTTTCCTTCTCCGGTTTTATAAACAAAGCTGCTAAGGAGAAACTGCTTCCTCATTTCAGAGCAAATGTTGAATTTATTATCTTTTAGCCAATGAAAACAAATAAATGAAGCGTGCTAGTATATACAAAGTGTTCTTAACGGGATGAGTTTTCCTTAGGTTATGCAGCAGTCTGGGCCCTGGATCATATGGACCTGCAGGAGCCATTATTTTCTTTCCATGAAGAAATGTCTCTGTTTCCTACATGAACGTACTGATGAACAGAAAAAATGAAATAACACATATCAGTAATAAAGGCTATGAGAAAATGTTCTTAAGTTTTTTCTTAAGTTTTATGTATCTACAAATATGAAGTGAAGAGACAAATTATTATTGAAGATACAAACTTCAGTGTGGGTTCACTTTTTGTCACCTGCTCCCTGGTCACTGTCCATATACCAGGTGTGATCAATGCGAAATAATTCAGGGCAGCTTCCTCCATAGTAAACTTACCCTGGGACACGAAAATGAAACAGTTACCAAAAATAATGTAAATCTATATTTTGTACCACATTGCGGTTTTGTAATCACACCCCAAATCACGTAGGCACTCTGAAGAACTGACTGGTTTACGTCTCCAAAAAAAAAAAAAAAGGGTACCAGCATTTCAGAAACAAACAGTGATTAGAGGTCCTTGTGGTTTAATTGAGCTCCCAACCAGACAATCGTGCTTTCTTCAAGTATTTCAGTTTCAAGCAATTGAAGCTTTAGAGCTCCTCCTAAGCCACTTATCACTTCTGAAAAACTTGGCTTATGGCTGTGTCATTTTTTCAAGCTCTTCAGCTTTCCCCTGATTTCTAAAGTGACCATTTCCTGTCATTTCACATTAGCCCATTATATATATTAGGAACAAAACCAAACAGGCATCTGCCTCCGAAAAGTGAAGACTTGAAAACAACTCAAGTTGTCACTTTTGCTCTCCCTGAGAACAAAGCACACAGTAACAGCAGAGATACATTCCTGCTAATAAGTCAGAGTATCTCAAAGTTCTCCCAGATTTGACCCATGTAATAAGGAAACGTATGTCAAAGAACAAACACCAGCAGGTTCATTAAATTGTCTGAATTCAGAATCACAGAATTTTACCCACATTGATGAATTTTTCACAAGTGGCTGCTGCTATAATAATAAAACATTAAATTTTTTTTTTGCTGTAGAGTGGACCTGCAGAGGGATAAGAAACCTACTTGGTGTGTTCACATACCCTCCTGCCCAGGCTCCCAATAAAACCCAGCAACATGACAGCCTCTCCTCCGGTTTCAGTCAGGATGGTGCAACTCACATCACACTAAACAACTACAAAGAATGAGATTTTCCCAGTTTTCAATCCCACTTGGGTAGGCTTCAAACAGGACATGATGGACACATCTACATGGAGTCTGATAGGATCTCATGCTTTAAACCAGCTTCAGACTCGTTGGTAGCTGCCTGTGTGTAACACCACCGAGGCCAGCGTGTGCTACTTCACCCCACTCTGACTGCACCATGGTTCTGCTCGCAGAAGAGAAGGCTTAACTTCTCATGATTATTCCCCTGACCTGATGAGACCCATGAAACATTTATAATCTAGTCTCCCAGATAAATTTGCACTAGCAAATGAATTACTAAAAAAGAAAACAAAAAGAAAGGAGGAGGAAATCTGAGCTGTTACTATGATCATAGCTTTAAATGTTTTATTTGCATGGGACATTCTGTACAAGACAAGGTTAAGTATACATTTTATACAAAGGTGACATATATGACACCTTACCAAAGTAGTACCTCTGCTTAGATATTCATTTGCATACACAACATGCCATGTCTGTTGTGAGCTAAGGGGTCAATTTTCAGCATAGGGTATATTTTTTATACCACAGAAGAAAAGAGAATGATGTTAAGACATACGTACAGCCCAAGTGCCAAACACCAGTGTCTTTTAATGCACAATTATCAAATGGTTGCGGCTTTGTTCATTTCAGGAAGTTGCATTCATTGGGCAACAGAAAAGAAAAAGAGAAATAATGAAGAGGAAAACATAATTTAAAAAAAAAAAAAAGTCAATGCATGCTGCTTGAAAAGGATATGATTCTCCACAGATCTTAGAATCATTGAACATTTAGAGTTGGAAGGGACTTTAAAGTTCATCAATTTCCAGCCCCCCTGCCATGGGCAGAGACATCTCCCACTAGACCAGGTTGCTTAAAGCCCCATCCAGCCTGGCTTTAAACACTTGCAGAGACTGGGCATCCCCTCGGCAACCTATTCCAGTGCCTCACCACCCTCACAGGAAAGAATTTCTTCCTAATATCTAATCTTAATCTCCCCTCTTCTAATTTAAAGCCATTACCCCTTGTCCTGTCACTACACTTCCTGACCAAAAGCCCTTTTCCAGGTCTCCTGTAGCTCCCTTCAGGTACTGGAAGGCTGTAATGAGGTCTACTCAGAGCCTTCTCTTCTCCAGGCTTAACTAGCCCAGCTCCCTCAGCCGGTCTTCATAGGAGAGATGCTCCATCCCCCTCATCACCTTCGTGGCCCTCCGCCAGACCCATTCCAACATTTCCATGTCCTTTCCTTTGCACAGATCTGTGCAAAGATTTTTACACTTCCCTGTAACACTTTGCATTGCCTTGTCCGATTGACTCAAAAAGCCCTGTAATGTCTTAAGGGAAATAACTTCTGACACTTTACATCAAATAAAATTACACAAGTCTTTTTGATGCAGGCAGTGGCTGAGGTAACGCTCTGGCATTTTTCTGCAGCAGAATTAAATCTCAATTAATGTGCTAGTTTCATATTTCACCCTTCGTGATGAAGGACAATACTGCTTTTAGGCTCCAACAGCAAGGATGGTGGAAAGACCTCAGCAATGTTGAGGTTCTCGGTGCTCCAGGTTGGTGGAATTACCCTCCACAGCTGGTGACTTGGTGAAGTGATCCAAGTGCTTTATTTCTGCCTCTGTGAGTGAGGGCACAGGTGAATCTGGAGTTTGTTCACCCTAAATAAATGACAGGTGGACAGTGGGCTCTGCAGAACAAATATAAGAGGGGACAATGATAGATAAAGGGTAAAAAAGATCTGTCCTGCTGAGGTTCTGTTGTCAAAGAAATTAAGTTTCAGAAAAAGTACTCTCCATAACCAGTGATGAAGGAGCCTCAAAGTTCTTTGCAGCCTGTTTTAGAGAGGGGATTGGAGTTCAGGTCTCTCCTAACCTTCCTTTACCCTCCAAGATGAACCATAAAACACAATCTATTTTCAAGACCTACTCAACAATCTATACTGTTTCTTATATCCTGAAAAAATCTAACACCTTCATGGGTGAAATCCATTTGGGAAAAACCTCTAGGTCTCACTTTATACTCATCTTCTCATCCTACAGTATGGACCACAGTTCTCCTCATCCTAAAGCCAATATAGATCACATCCTAACTTCCCCCTTCCTCTGAGCACAGTACAGCTCCTCTGAACACATCTGCTCTGTAGAAATCTGTATTTCGGTCAGATGACATCTGGCCTGTCACAAGGCAGCTCCCTTAGCTTTGCTGCTCTTTTATCAGGGGGTAGAAGGTTATCTCCAAACTGACATACTTTACAGCAGTGCTTTGAAATGAATGTTGTAGGTTTACTCAACTGAAAAAGCCAGAAAGAATTTTCTGTTAAACCTGCTTCCAAAAATCTTCCTGCATTTTTCATCTCTACACTATTTTCTGTCCAAATGCATTCTGCAAAAAAAAAGTCTTATTTCACATTAGAGATGCCCTGTGAGGTAGGTGGGAAAATCAAACTGTATTGGCTTCAAGAAACAAAGTCTGGTCTATAATTCATAGGAATTTCAGAAGGAACAAAGGCTTTGGATTTAGGGGGATCTTTGGCTGTTTGGGTTCTCCCACTCCCAGAAGCACCGAAGCTCACACTGAGCTCTTCCTGAGAAACTGGAGCACTTGAAATACGGATGATGAGTATATCTTAAAGGCAGTGTATTGAGTCCACCTACAGCTGAGAGTACTAATATATTCCTATATACACCGAAATGAAAGGGTTTGCCAAAGGCCACGTAAGACCCCTGTAGCAGGGGCAGGAATGAGCTCAGATCTGATGCCTCTGAGGCTGAATGGGAGATCTCAGTTTCACAAAGTTTGAAGAACTTTGCGCATCTGATCCAAAGCAAACACAATTACATTACACTGAATTAAATAAAATGAAAATGACTGAATCTCTGAGAGGCATTATTGCATATAGATAGTTTGATGTGATTGGGAAAAAGAGGGAGACAGATGTTAATTCAAAGACTATCTAAACCTCCCTGGTACTCATTTGTGGCTTACATTCAGGTTGGTTTCCAAATCTAGTTCAACCACTCATTCACCAAGATTTGTACCTGCACAGTCAGTTTGGTATCTCTACACTAAACACAGTAGGACATTGAAGTTTTGTTGGAAATTGATTTTGTAAACAGCAACTAGTTTATCAGGAATCAGTGGAGTTTGCATACTGACTAGGAAGAAGGTGATAAATATCAGAAAGTGAAAGTTTCTTTATTAAACTCATAAAATACTCACTCTCGAGAGGAATAAATCTAGAAACACCATTTGTCTGCCTTTTTTCCAAGGCACTTTTTCCCAATCTTCAGTTCAGGAACTTGTTCCAATTTTGGCAAAGCGCTGTTGAAATATGTCACTTAAAGAATTCGCTTCAGAGTACAAACTGCTGTTTCAGTACCTCGTGATACGTCTCCACGACACATCATTTCAGTGCGTGCACTTTATTTAATCGTAAAAAATGGTATCTATCACAGATAGGCAGCATTAAAATTTCAAACCTAACAGCTCTCCAGTTTTCTCATCATTATGAAAAAGCAAACCACAGATCTTATCAATCACTCTGGAGTAAACAAACCCTAGTGCGTTGGTAGTTACAATGGTATAAATGTAAAGATACTGATACAGCTTTCTCTCATCCAGAAAGAAAAATGAGCTACATCAGCATGAGGCACTGTTACACACCAACTGCACCCAGTATAAGGGACGTACTAGAATTGTTTTTATTCTGGTAATAACAAACTACAATCCTTACAGCAAATTTTACCACACAACAAGAACTTTGTATAAGTCAGGTTTTATCAGAAAAACCCATATCGTTACCAATCTGTTTAGTGCAAACCAAGACTTATTAATACCAGGTGAAGAAGGGAATAGTTATTTCTTGGGTGATATTTTATACTTGCACTGGAGTTCTGTAGGTAAAGCACTAGGCAGTACAGAGAAGGCATGAACGGTGACAGAAATCTGGGTTTAGCATCTTTCATCTTTCATCAGATGCTTTGAAACAATTGCAGGATACAGAATGGGTCCAGAAAGAGACCTCAAGGGGACGTTGACGACTTCACTGCTTCATCTGTAACCTTGATTTGGTGGTGGAAACTCAGTCTGCTCTCAGAAGCTGTATGTTAAAGGCAGTGACAAGGAATTTACGTAAGTGTTGTTTATATTATAAGCAAAATATCTGAAGCATGAGGTGACTGAGGTGAAACTCTTCCAGACTGCAAACCATGTCATTCTTCCTCATCGTAAACTGCACAACTCTGGTCCTATTTCCTGTATTGGTGGGAATAGGAGTGTGCTAATTCAGTCATTTCCTTTCTGTCTTTACAAATAAAGTGCAGGTCAGGTCAGTCACAAGATAGGTTCTGTGCCATTCCAGTCAATAACAGCTCCTTGCCACCTAGAAATGAAAGCAATCATTTTACACCCATCAGTTCATGAGGTCATTGGAAAGGTAACCCAACAACTCTCAATCACCCAAAGAACCTTCAAGAGACTAGGATGGACTCACCTTGGGTAACTAATCACATCCTCTCAAAGGGAAAGGAACAGAAGTGAGGTACTTGTGCTCCCTAATTTTAGGTGCCCAAGTTTGGAGATCAGTCTCCTTACCCTTCCTCCAGTCTCTTCTAAGCAATAGAGAGAGCTCAGCAGCAGCTTATTCAGAACAAGTACCTTTGTGTTGCAGGGAATGTAGGGAACCCCCAAAATGGGCACAAGAATTAGCCCTATATAACCAGAATGCTCAGTCTCAGCTGTTATTAGACCATTTGCAGACCTCTATACAGCCGGGTCTTTGAATAGGAACTTTGACTCAGAAACCATGAGACTGGATCTGCTACTTTGCTCCTGACCTTCTAAGTATTCAATGGTTCACTTTAATGGCAATGCTTTGCTTTTCTTTCACTGAGGTTTTGCTCTTTCTCTGCCCTCATTCTTTTTTCAGAATAACACTAAAAAAGTATATTGAGAACAATGTTTCCAAATGAGTCCACACACGTCCACAAAAACTTCCCGTGTTTTTAATTCATGCTTGTAATTCCTGGCTGTGCACTGGCTGCTACTGCTCAGCTGCCCCCTCCAGGAATGAGACCAACACTGAATGCAAAGAAGGTATTGATCCTGCATCTGTCACCAAATGTATCTTCACATCATGGCAGATGACAAATATCTGAATGAAGGCTTGGTGAAATCAGGATGATGCTGTCCAGTGACCTCACTGGGCTGAAGTGAGTCAACTCAGCATACAGCCAGAGTCAGTCATTGCATGAATTGCACCCTTGTTGGTGGCATTTCTCATGTTCGCAAGTTCATGGTCCACATCTTCCGAGAACTAAAGTATTACATTCCCAGTGTGAGGTACTTATATCTGTCTCAGAGTGCATGTGCACAGTAGGAGAACATCGGTGAGGGGGTGAGTTTCCCCAGTACCACATTCTTTCTGTCACTGAGGAAAGAATGTGTCAGCGAGGGTATGGCAACTCAGTCATTTCGCTGAGCAAGTCAATTAAGTGTAAAACAAAACCAAAGTCTGAATTCATGCAGTATGCAGTGCAAAGGAAGTGACCATCTGAGGGCTGCTGTGAAATTTTTCCTTTTGTTTTTTTTTCTTTAATTTTGCTGAGAACATAAAAATTGAAAAATTGCAGAAAGCCTGTCCTCATTCCAGAGCTTAGTAAGAATACTGGCCTTTTCTAAAACAAGGTTTCGATAATGAGCTTAAACAGAAAAGGATCCTTTGAAGCAAGACTCAAGGTAACTTTGATAATGAGCCTTATCTCCTGTGTTTATTTTCAAACCATTTTTACTGAGTTATTTATAGACTGTTTGCTCCTATGGAGATGGATTAAAAAATTTTCTCACCTATTGCATCTGCACAAGAATAGGTGTCAAACAGTGAGAAGCATCACTCACAGGTACTGAACAACTCTTTTCTTTACAGACAGAAACAAAACTGTCTGGAAAAAGCAATGTGATCATTTCCCCAAACTGTCCTGCCACAATGTAATTCAAATAGATTCTAGCTGCTGATTTAATTATAATTTATCAGATTAGCAACATGAAAACTATATTTGACCCATCTGGTTCAACTGCAACCTCACCCAAGGGTCATGGTGTTAACAGGAACCCAAGAGGAACTAGGTCAGGCCCTGAACAATGCTCAGTCTGGAATAACATTCAGAGAGTATCTTCTGGACTAATCATTTGGTATTGTTTTAGAGCACACCAATAATTCAGGATTAAATGTCCATGCTCTCATCTTATCTACTAAATTTCCACTGGATGTCTTGCTTCAAAACCAAACAGGTGAAAGAACCTATCATTCAGGCCCACTGCCACAGGGAAAAGCTGATGAAAGACTGTTACCAAAATACACTGCTGAATTCAGATTATAATATCAGATCAAAGTTTATTCCCCTCAGGGAAAGCTAACAGATGTTATTTCCGGCAGTGCAGAATGATGCCGAGGATTGTGACTGTGATATAAGAGTATTCTTCGGGGAAGAATGGAATAAGAAGTCTGCACGGCATCTCCCAAACAACCCAGGGATGCACATTCCAGACATCTCTTGGACAGAATCTGACTGTTTCTAAAGATGTCTAGGGCTGAAAGCCACAATAAAAGCACATAACCTTGTACTGAGGCCTTGGTTGGGAGCCTGCGGTGATACCTGTTGGTGACCAGTTGTTTTAGCCATCTGAATTGTGGCCTGCTTCCACCTTGAATCTCACTCTTCTGACATTTCATAGAATAGGGGTTAAAAACATGAACCTCCTCATGCAGAAGCAAAACAACTCTTCTTCTCTGATAATATTAATAATAACAAAAAATCCCACCCTAAATACAGAAACGGTCTATTGCATATGCAATATTCCCTTTGAGAGAGGATACGAGAACAAACAGCAGGCAGATGTTAGGCGTATAACTCAGGACAATGGTGTCCAGGTATCAGGGTAAATAAACAATGGCTTTTCATGGACTGAACCAGAACCGAATCATCTAAATGAAAGGAAAAACCCCAATAGACATGTGGAAACAACGGTTAATCTTAGTTCGGATTGTTTAGACTGTGAAATTCTCCACGCTGTCTGAGAAGTTATGCTGCCCTTTTTGATGAGAAAGTTTTGACAAGGTATTATGAATCCTTGGTCAAAAGAAGCAACAGCTCTTTGTTGCTTTACTAAACAATAGTTTGGAAGTATTTTCCATTGCTGTATGATAGAAAACAATTCTTTTGTATCTCCTAGTTTGTTAAAATACTGGTTATTTTCGTTTGTTTTTACTGTTCCTTATATACCATTTCATATTTGGAAGAAAAAGTTCTTAAAGAGGAAAAATATAACATGAACAACCTTTAGCAGCAAGGCCATGCTTAAATAAATACGCTCAAAGCAAATGGAAAATAGTGAAAACAAGGAGCCAGACTGATCAGGGTAAAACAGACACATCCTGAGAATGGTACAAACAACATAAATTGACACTGGAATTTGCTGGTAATTTACTTCTCCAGGAGATTAAAGCAGGGAACTTAAAATAAACAAACATCACCGCTACCAAAACTGTGTAACTTTGATGCAATGCCAGGAATGGAAGATGTTCTAAGAACAACTTTAAGTAGTTGTTGTGTGCATTATTCACCCCACTGTGTGGGTTTCTGAGGCTACGTATTACTTATCTTAGTTCGTACTCATGCTTATGTGTCACTAGAATAGAGGAAACAAAGAAATCCATACGTCCAGGGAGCCTGGACTGATGTCACTGCTGTTGCGTTCCAGGATGCCCCTTCTGCTTTTCTGTAACGTTATAACGGCAGCCCTGCATGAAGGCATGAACTGAGCTTGTGTTTTGGAGGTGTTTTTTACAGGAAGGAGTGTGGCAAGGAGAGGAGGGAAATTACAAGAGAAATCTGAGGCTGCTTGGCCTGTTGATTTAACAAATGTTACGGTCTTTGACAATGAGGCTTTTACTTCTTGCTCCAAAGATACTCAGATAGCAGTTTTCAAAGTCCTGCTTGTGGAGTTGATATAAAACTGGGTTTTTTTACCCAGTTAATTTTCGGCTTTTGGCTCCTTTTTCACTGAACTGAAAATGTTCTCATTAACTTCAGTATGTCTTGGATAAACTTCTTAAAATTCCATCATTCAATATCACTTAGGCCTCAAAATGGCCATGGAAATCCTAACATGACAGGAAATTGCCTCGTATTTTGGAAGAGAATATGACTTACGAACTGTCAACAGTGACTTTCACAAAACACAGTGCTTTGTAATCTTGACAAACTCTGTGCTGCCCATGGACACATGGAAAGCTTGAGAACACTGAAACCATGTAGATTCACACATTGAGAATGCATCGAGCCCCCCAGTGCAATGATATTTTTCAGAAAAGACTGATGAAGATGGAAGAAATGTTCTCCTTTTCTCACTGGACCTCTGCAATAGCAACCAATCACTTTTGGGAATCCAATTTGGGATCTATTGAAATCAAGCTGCGCTCTCAAACTGAATTTGGTTCAGTCAGTTCTTGGCAGTGTAATGAAGGTTCCTCTAAGAATGAATTGAACTTCTGAGCCAGTTTGATATTAACTACAAAAATAAAATGTGGAATACATATTATCACAGCATGGCCTATTGAGATCCTTTCTGATTTTCAAGCAGTAATTTTGCAAGATTACTTGCTGTAATATTTTTTTTTTTTTTATCAAACTCCAGCCTTACATATTCTTTATATCTGTAACTGAAAATATGTGTAATAGAAATGTAGTTTTCACTTACTTTGTCCTAATACAATGCTCAAGTGGAGGAGTAAGATCATTTTCTTTATCTTCAACACACATCTGAGTTGTGTCTGCAGAGATATATCAGACATTATTAATGGTTGGAGTACATTTCTATTCATACAGATTACTGCAGTAGCTTTTCAGAACACCACCCACGGCAGTGACAGACTACTGCTCCCACAATAAATCTCCCAGCCCCCAATAGATACGTATCTGCTTTGGAATGAAATACCCTGGGAGGTGAGCGCTTCTGGCACTCGAATACCATCTCATGCCCTTGGTCACACCGTTGGAACAGAGTGACCACAGACAGGGCTAGGAATGCTCAGAGTAGCTGCCACGATTATGGCTCTTTGCAGATAGCATGGGCTTTTATAGCTGACCTTTAAGTGGACAGTGTGGCACTCGTGGCTCTGTCATCTCTTGAACCCTTTTAGCTCCTTTAGCCCTTACTGCCTGTTCGTGTTCAGACTCTCTGATGAAACTGAATGCAAACTTGCTGTTGGGAATGATCCCCAGAATCTGCCCAGTAGTAGCTGTTCTGGGCCAGAAACTTGCTCAGAATTGTACTGGCTGCTTAATGGTAATGATTGTCATGGAACACTGTTCAGATCCATGCTCTGACCCCAGTTACTATACTAATACAGAGAGGATTTCAAGGCAAACATGGATCAGAAAGTGAAAGAATATGCTCAAGGGCTGTCATGAGTTTTTTTATTTATTTTACAATTCATGTCATAATTACTAAGAAAACAATTGTCATCACTCAAATACTAAGGACAGCAGTAGTCGTACCCTTGAATAGGAAATCCCAAGTCCAGTCCAAACTGGGCTTTAGATTCCTTCACCTTTAAAAAATAAGATCGTCCCTTGAGTGTTGAGAAAGCAGTGCACAGCAGGGAGAAGACAGAGTTGTGTTGGATATAAGAGAGCTACCACAGACTGTGAGCATTCCTTTGGGACGGAGAGGCAATTGCACTGTGCTGGGGAAAACAGAGATGTCAGTGTCTCAGACACTGGATCTGTCAACAGTGAAAGTAGTTGCTGAACTTCCCAGAGAGAAAACATCCTGCGACCAGCTTGGATGTCAGTCTGCTCAGCTGTTTCCTGTTTTGGAGTATAACATTTTAAACTGCAGTAGACTCGGATTTTTTTTTTTTCTTCTTTTCTGTCCATCATCCAGCCAACAGGCAGGTTGAGAGAAGCAAATGATGCCAAGACAGGGTGTAGGTGGGTCTGCTTCACTGAGACTGATGTAGACAGGATGGGAGGCAATTGCTCTTGGATTCCCAGCTGCCAGTCTCAGATATATCTGGCTTCCTCATATCCTAGAGAGGACCTGGCCCTCCCCCTGCCTGTTAATTTTGTGATATAAATGCATGCAGAAAACTCTGAATTCCTGTAAGGAATGAGTAGTAAGAAAAAGATAATATTTAAAAGAACATAAAGTACTGGCAGTTTACTCCTAGATCCTCAGGAACTTAGAGGTACATTGGAATCTTTTAAGTTTCAAATGGCCTCTTTTATCCTAATATTGAAGAGCTTATAATGGTTCATTAGAGGTCTCCACTGCCTCTGGAAGAATCTTCTGAGATATTGAGTTCTAGTTTTCTCAGCAATTAATTATTCAACTGCTTTTTGAAAACACCTATAAAAGGCTACCAAGTTGAAGGTATGCACCAATGAGATATAAGAATGATTTATTGAGATAGATTGTACAAAAATTCCCTGTATCTTCAGCTGGAGACAACATATTGTTAATGTTAACATAGGCAGGCGCTAACTGTATATATGAGAAAAGAGAAGCAGTATCACCCTGAGAAGTACAACACACTCTTTCATACAAGTACTCTCTGTGACATATAGCAAAAAACCAAGAATCTCCACTCTGTCCCTAAACTACTGAAAAGAAAGAAGATTAACAAAATGCAGACTATTATTAATTTAGATACGCTGGCTTGTTTTCCATCTCTGCCTATCAGAAATTTCTACCCCAATGGAAAGGATTAAAGAAACAAGAAAGGATAAGGATAGTATATTGAACTCACTTGCAGGCACTGCCTGCTTTTAGGAAAGAACTTCATATTCCTTGTCTACATTTTGGGAAATGGTTACAAGTAAGAGTAGGAGAAGCATGAAAAAATCTCAATATAAAGTGGCAATTACTATTACCCCAGAAAAGTAATTCTACTCTTTCTTTCTATTTTTTGGTTTTCTTTTGTTTTGTTTTTCCTTTCTTGTCCAGTGTATTTTCTCCAGGATTTCCTGAAATGTGACCCTGATTGTAATTTTCCTAATTATAAACACGATTCCCTTTTCAAGGAGTTCATCTTCTTGCTAGTGAAAAGCAAACATCTTTGGTAACCTGACCAGTGAAATGTGGCTGTGCAGTGCTCAGGACCTCACGTTGCATCTCTAGGTATCATTGCCTAACCATAATAGCTCGTTGATATTTCCACAATGAAAATGCCAGTAATGCTTAGCATTCTGATATTTCCATCTGGTACTCTGTGCATAGTTTAGATGTATGATCAATGGTACCTTTTGGATGTAAAGTAATTTCAGTTTTTCTCCAGACCTAACAAAGGATTACTCTACAGCCAGAACTAGGAAAGCATTTCTCTGGAATGATGAAATTATTTGCATTTTACAGCCTTTTGCAGAATTTCACAGATAGCAAAAGATTACATGGCTGAAGGGCCTATAGCCACAACAAAAAGATATGCAAGTTTAGTGTTAAAGGAGAAATATACAGATATTCCATGACAGGTTGAACAGTAAAGAGAAAAATTTATACAAACTGAGCACTTTCTCATCCAAGGATCTCAGAGTGCTTGGTAGCTCTGGATCTTGGAAATGTTTCTGTTTTATTTATGATAAAAAAGACAGATAAGGACATCTGTTTTGTACCTTGTGTTACAGTCTTGTGCTGAAGTGTATCATCTGTGTCACTTACAAATAATCTTTACCTGTGACAGACCATGTGGGAACCAGTAGGCAACTATAGTCCTGTAAAGGTTAAGCAGTTTTTTGAGAAAATATATAATGTGATCACTACAATAGAATGACAGGGATTGTAATTAAAAGAAGAGGATAAATAACAGGCAGAAAGACAACTGAATTCACCAGCAAATCTTATGAGTTGCTAAAGCCCCCACCACTCCCACCATACAGCCTTGCCACACGGCCTCAGTGAGAACATAAAACACCCCTGTGGAACTAATCCTGTTCAAGAACCAGAACGTAGGTGCAAACAAGGAATACAGAGAGCTTATTTTCAAAGAGTGGACTACAATAGAGTGGCTCCTTAAGATTGAGAAAGAATTTGATTAGACTGTATAAATATCTTGAATGAAAGAAGAGTAGGATATTATTAGCAAATGGGAACTTTGTGGTCAAGAATATCTTATTATGGCAATAAGTAATGTTAAGTACTTAAGTACTAAGCAATAAGCTTTCTAAGCATCAGAATATTTATTTTCCAAATGCCTTCTAGTTGAAGAAATATGTAATTACTGTAAAAGCAGCTGCATCATTTGACATGGTTTCCTGAAGGAATGAGTGTAACAAGCCTGAAGATCTTTTGCACGCTTGTGTTTCTAGGTATTCTTACAAGTAGGTAAGAGAGTAGGCTTTGTTAGCAGATTCCTAGTGTCTTCTGAAGTAGTTGGTTTGGGAGGCAAGGATTTCATGCTTCCTCACCCTCTCTGCTCATTTAATACAGGCATGTAGGATTGGGGAACAGGAGAATTACACTTTTTGCTTGTAGAAACGATGTGAGAAGATGTGATGAAGAATGAGAGTAGTTAAATAGGGTTTATACTCCTGGGAGCATGAACAGACCAGATCATAATCTGTTCCTTGGAAATCAGTGTCACTGAAAGATTTATCAGTCTGTATAAAGTACCACACATTCACTTTTAACCCTTTCAAGAGTTCATCCTAAATTTCCTTGTGAAATCTAATTTCCCAATTTATCACTAAAACTAATTACAGAAATCAGGAAACAGGCACACAAATAATCTTTCATGCCCCAGACCATAATTGTTTGTATTATTGGATTCTTCTTTCTGATGTGACACTGTTGCCACCACCAGGGATGAAATGCAGAGTTACTGAGTTGTACATACCGACTGTTAGCCGTATTTCTTCTTCCTGGTTGGCCAAGCCATCATAATAATACAGATCAAACTTCCGCTCTGTTTTCCAGTCACCCAGTAAATCCTTTTCTAAACAAAAAAGCACACTGAAGTGGCTTTCACTGCATACCAACCAAATTGGGTATTTAGGGGTCTTCAAATAACAACCAACCTAAAAGAAAGATAATAAATATTAGAATATCACAAGGGACAAGGGGAGAAGCAAGTAATTGTTGAAAACATGAGATGTATAAGATCACTTTTTTCTTATAGTCTACAAACAGTAATGAAGGCTCATTATATACTGCTGACGAAGTAGACCAGGACAGCTCCAGTAAATCATGGCACATATAAAGAAAGTATCTGGCCTTGAGTTATAGGCAGGTAATGAAATCCAGCTATAGTATCCTTGCAGCAAAAAGATCCTATCCCAGATGGTCTGAACCAGAAAGAAACCCTATCCTCTGCAATAGCTATAAAACCACAGTGAATTTCAGTCAGGAATATTACACAAGATCAATAGGAGACCATGCACTTATAGAACAGTACCCAGGAGTGAGGCAAGAGACTTCAGAGGATCTCAGATGATGTGAGACTCCCCTATGTGGGCAATTCAACAAAGCTCAAAATATTTCCTTGGATTAAGAATACAATACATTCCCTCCATTTTAGGATCTTCTTCTAGCCTCACAGTCCAGACATGTAAAATATGTTCAGTTTCTAGAAGAAAGCAGCAACAGAAACACTTCTTTTGACTCATTATTCTTAAAAATTAAATATTCTCAGTTGAAATGCTTGGACATCATGATCTTAAAGGTCTTTTCCAACCTAAGTGATTCTATGTCTCTATAAAAAAAAAATCAGTACTTTCTTAAAAAGATGCCTTTTCTAAGCCTTTGTCCTCCTTTTGAAAGTTTGAAAGTGTATTTCTTGATAAAGATCCTAAAAGTTCTGCATGAAATTGCACATAAATGATTTTCATACTCATTACTGATTTGAAGTGCTATTTTTAAATCTACCAGCTATTTAACATGTGGGCTACTATAGCAATTCTTTGGATTTGTAAGTAACTGCTTTTATCTATATATGTATCCATTTACCAGTTTAATCATACTTTTTTTTCTCCTGCTTAACCCCGTAGTCCTTAAATTTTATGTATATAGGCTCATACCTATTATTTCTCATGGAATTTATGTTTTAAGGCAGACATATATATGCTTTAATACCTAGGGGCGTGTATCTATGGTATGAAACTTAATATATGCTGATATAAAATGAGTCATGGAAGTTTCCTGCATCCCCTGAAGTCAGTGAATATCTTGTAGCATTTTCTTCACCTCACACTAATGTCTCCTGAGACATATACCATCTTCCTATTGCATGCTGCTGCTTCAGTGCTGAAGTATCAGTTAACGATTTTAGCCCCTTCAGTAGTAAATAACAGAATAAAAATAGATTAGATTGTTTATTGTAGAAAAAAAGACTTATTACTCCCAGCTGGGATTTTAATATTCAGCTACAACAGATATTTATTATTAGCTACATTCCTGTTATTGAAAGCTGTATTATAAGTTTGGGGGGTTTTTTTCTGCTGTGGAATTGTTGGGTTTTTATCTTTGATAAATTGCTCAAGGGAACTAAAAACCAAAATAATTTTTTTTGCCTTCACTGGAATGTTTCTGACTACAGCTCTGCTTATTATTCTTATAGTAGACAGAATCACTTCTGTGCAGGATGCTGGGCATAACCATCTTTATTTTACCCTCACTTTTATGTATCCTCTGCTAAACAGATGTTGCACTGCTGGTATGCTACAAATCTGCAAAAGAAAGGATGGCAGCCACGTGTGCAAATATGTGTGCATAGAAATATAAGATCAGTTTCTGTCTTTGTAATAGGGGCACATGGATCGAAGAAATTTTGCTACTTTAGAGGCTCAGGAAGCTTAGAAGAGTTTTTGGATAGTAACATGGTGAGATAACCTACAGAAATCGTCTCTGCCTATTGATACCTTTCTCTTTACCACTATGGGATTTAAGTCATGATTCAGCATATGCAGCGGGTGCTAGTGGAAGCTGGAAGACTTCTAACAGAAAATTTTTCCTATGTGTTTTCTAGATATAGATTTGTGAAAACAGCTTCTACAGTACAGCCCTCAGTTCTTCACCTTGGTGGTGCAGGTACAAATGTCATCCAATACACTGCTAAAAACCAAAATCCAACATATATGTTGTTGTAATTAAAAGACTAAAGAGCATCCTAAGTGATGAGGAGTGTGTAGGCTTTTCTTATTATTCAGGTTTAGAATTTATATCTGAAGTGTTGTACGAGTACAAAATCAATTATCTTCCCCACTGAGAATTTTGTCAGATGTTAGCTAACAAGTCTCTAGCTAATTAAGTAACTGTTCCCTGAGTCATTATTTTGCTAATATCTATTTAAAACAGCTTTTTATACAACAGGTTTGCTTTTTATGTAAATTCTTGGCTTAGAAGTACAGAATTTTTTTTACAAGATTACAAAATTACTCATAACAGGAGTTATCAAGAAGGGAAATACACAGATGCAACAAAAGATGGCAAATTGGAGGGATACGGATGAAAGGATTCAGTTTCCCAAACATGCATATTTTAGTATGCTGATAAATCAAAGCCAAAAAAGAAACAGTCAGCCTTCTCCTAAAAATGCGTTCTTCCTACATATGTCACTTCCAAGCTTCATCAAACAACTTTTGAAAAAAACCCAAGATTAGAGAGATACAGGGCTGTTTCAAAGCACACATCCACTCCAGCTCTTGCTCACGTGAACAGCCCTATTGAAGTCTGGACAAATTGTTCAGACAAGTAAGGTCTGTAGGAACATTTTCCAAATATGTTTAGTTTTCAATTACAATGCTTGCAGAAGAAGGCGAGGGCATGAACTTTAAGACAATAAGGAAAGTATGAATACATGTGGGTCAAATTCTCATCTCCCATAAAAATGAAGTTTTCATTTCAGTTACATCAACTGTATTAGTTGAGGATTAGCTGCTGCCTCTAACATCAGATGCCATTCCAGGTGTTGGCTGGTCTCTACAGGTGTGCTTCTCCTCCAAATTACTTGGCCCACTATCCCACTATCATCACCTTCTAGGGCCTTCTGGTTCTCCAGATACCTCATGTAATTCCTACAGTAGTAGATTAAACACGTCCAGGATTTGTTCCCCATTTTTAAGGTCAAGTAGCATGGAACAATTTCTATCCATAAGGCTAAAATTTCTTCCTCCCCCCAAAAGTTATTTTGTCTAGACTTCCTACAAGGAACTTCCCTCTCCCAAAGAATTCCCCAGAATATGTCTAGACTTTTTTTTCTACAAAATATGATATGGAACCTTGCTAGTGACAAAGCAAGGACAATCCTCATTGTGAGGATTCCTTTGACCGATTCTTCAACCATCAGCTGTTGAGTGCTCCAGCTGGAGAGTGGAGAGTTTTTCTTCAATTGCCTGGCAGGGCTGGCTGACAGTAGTGATCCTGGAATATAACAGGACATTGAAGCAGGACAGAGAAGAACAAGCACGAACACCTCATGCTCTTACTCCTCAAAAAATCCTTTAAACTCCATCAGAGTGTGTGTCATCCATCAAATGCTTGCCAGAGAACAGGGCCCTTCTTTCCAGCTACATGCTGCTTTGGGTAATGCTGGCACTGTCTTCCAAAGTCCAAACAGAATCTATGTATTAAATGTCATTATTTTTGCTAAGGCCTTTTGCAGTATCATAATGCATTAAAAAGTAATAATAATGCAACACTATTAAAATATTTGTTTTCAGACATCCACATAAATCTTTTTAGGAAAAAAGAAAGTAAGAGGGGGGAATGAATTAGGTGTCTTTTCATGCTGCGTGTTTTCAGTCCCTGTGGAGACTTCACTAACCCTAATCCTCCTCCTTACAAATCCCTTAAGAATGCTCATAAATTTCAGGGACACAATTCTCATCTTTGGAAAATGTCAGCCTTTGAAAAGCGAGCACCTTCAAAGGGTTCATTTTCAACACTCCAGGTGGTCTTTTTCCACATCTGACTTGAGTGTGTGTTCACACAATGGTGAAATTAAATCTACAGAAAAATATTTATTGCTGGAGAATTATTCCGATACAGCTGCCAAAATGGGTGTATGGTACTTCACCGTTCAGATTTTGTTGGCTCATTGAAAAAATGCTATCTTTGCCGTGTGTATACCAAAAGAAAGCACTAAGAAATGTAACCTAGATTCTGTGTTTTTTGGACTCCATTACACAATTTACCTTGAACAGAAACAAACACCAGGTTATCACTCCTATGCAGTGGCCATGCTTCAAAAAAGAAGAGAAGATGATACCAAACACAGGAAGGAGGATTGGATATAATCACTGTGATGGCATTTTTCTCCAGGATTTTTGTTAACACTGAATGAAATTTTACCTCCTTGCTTGTTGGGCTTCATTTTTTTTTATTTTTTTTTTAATTAAAATTATATACAATAGTATCTTGCTTTGTGGTTTTCTGCCTGAATAGGTGCTTATTTTCCAAAGTAATCATACAGTGCAGTACTGAGTCCCATGTGATTCCACAAAGGTCTGGGTTCTGTCAAGTAATTGCTGGTTGTACTGAATCCAACCGGACTGACACACAAAAGGATAATTGCACAAAGCTTTCACAGTTACAGGCCACAGCCTATTATTTCTTCTGTCAATGTTTTTTTCCCCACGATTGCAATGACCTTTAGTGAATTAATATTAAACAATGTTCCAACAGCATTAAGATTGAAGTGACAATGGTATAAAAACAGATATGCTTGCAACAGCCCTTGGGTGATCAAGAACACCAGTGACTCAGTTCACCTGTTCATCCAGCCCTCTTAAAACACCAGCTCAGCCATATTACTATTATATTCATATGTAGTTAAGGGACGCTGTGAGGGTAAAGTTATTGCCATTAATATGCATTTGATTTCAACCAGATTAAGAAAAATAAAATTAATATTCACAATATTAATGAGACCATGCATAATGCAATGACTATGTCAGGTTAGGCAGAAATTGAAGAGGTTTTAGCCAGATATTAAGAAACTGTAGTAGAAAACTTTACTGATACATGGGAGCCCTACATAACGCCTCTGCAGCTTTGATGTTTTCTGTTGTAGAAAAGGAAATCTTTCTGATGATGAATTACAGGGGAGAGGGGGAAAGGGTGGCATTAATGAAGAAGAATGCAAAGAGATATATGTTCAAACCCAGGACAACCAAAGCAAAGAAGAAGCTCCTGGAAAGCACTGGCTTTTGATCAAAGTTCTCTTATCTTGCCACAACACAAAAGAAGAGCAATTGGGGCAAGGCAAATAGATATCAGGGCACCATGTAGACTCAGGATCTTTTCTTTACCCATGTCCCATTCTGCTGCTTTTCTGGTATGTCCCATCAAATGAAGAAATATTGAGCAAGATTCAGACGCTCACTCAGACTTCAGCACTTTGCCACTCCCAGGAGTTTATAATCCATTTCAGTAAGTTACTCCACTGTAATGACAAAGATAGGTCAAGGTTTGGTCCACCTAACTCTTCAGCATCTATTTCTAGGGACTATAACTTAGGCTGGTCCCTGAGCTTTGCCTGTCTGTAAAATCGAACAAGGAAGAGATGGATATTGTCAGAAATTTAGAGCCCTTCAGCTATAAGGGGAGCTGCCTGGACTCTTACCTGAGCTGTTTTCAGCCTGTAAAAGACCTAAAGTTAGATAAAGTTAGATGAATCTAGGTCCAAATGCAGGTATTCATAATCTAGAGAAACATGTGGAAAATATTTGACTTATCGTTTTCTGTTTTGGCTGTTTGCAAAGCATGCAAAACTCCTCTAAACATGTGGAGTTTGTTATTTTTATTGTCTTAAAAACTTTGTGGTTCTATTTTATTTGGAAGGACGTTGACAAGAAGTCAATGCCAATATCCCAGCAACGGTGACTGGCCTCTGGGAAAATAACTGACCATGGATAAGTGGGAGGACAATAGGACTTCATTAAAGAAAATTTCAGTTCCGGGATAGAAAGAGAGATGTGAAATTGCAAATGAAGAAATGGCTTATTAAATGGCCAATGCTTTGTCAGCCCTGTTTCAGTCAAACTTGTATGTATCACATGTTTTTGCCCACAATAGTGCTCACAAATGTCTTACATAAATAGCAGGGTCCCTTGCTGAGTGATCTGTGTGGCACAACAGATGCGGCACAATATCTACCGCATACCCATTACTGAAAAAATAAATGGAAAATTGAAACCAACCATCAGTTTCCATTCTGCACAGGCATATTTTTGTTGGTGGTTTCTTAAACAAGATGGTTAAAAACCTCCTTCTCAACCTCCCCCTCCGCAACCCTACCAATGGCCTGGCTTGAATCCAGTCCATCTGACTGAGAAAGGCGCCTGTTTCACAGACATATTTCCCAGCGACGAAGGTTATACGAAGGACGTTCCACGGGGCAAATAAACAGGTGAGGTGCCAGAAGACAGAGCATGTGTGCTGAATTTAATAATTCAAGTAGGTCTTGTTGTAGCACAGAGTGTGCTGGTTTCATCAAAAGGACCACAGATAATATTTCCCATCTGTGGAATTTTAATGAATAAATTCTGTTTATTTATGCTTCCCTCTCTTTCTAAAAGAATAGGAAAAATGAGCATAGCTTCTTTGTCAATGCTGCATTCTCTTTTGATTTTCAGAAATGCCAAAACTATAAAGTATCCATCTCCTGAAATGCTGACAGCTGGGGCAGAGACTTGGACATCATCAAGAATCAGAGTAGGGTGAGTTTGGGAGGTCAGATGACAGGAGGTTTAACTACTGTTGCGGGACAGGTTAAAAGCAGGAGAGAATCAGCAAAGATGAAGAGTCAGAGTCAACTATTTCCATTACTTCATGTACAATGGCACATTCCTAAAGTGGTTTCAAAAAGCATTTCAGAAGGATGGCCAAATTCATCAGCCAGCATTGGACTAAATTTAGAATGAGAGATTCAGAAGGCATATACTCTTTTCCCAGTTCAGCCAGTATCTTACTGGACAACTTATTGGGACAAGCACTTTGACTTTTGTTTGTCTGTCACCACCTCTGTAAAATGGTAATGATACTTGACTTGTTTGCAAAGCACAGATCTATGCATAGGAAATGAAACGACATTGCTATAATTATTAATAATGACAATAATAATAGTAGTATCATTTAAATGCTTCAGATGAGAATGCAGATTATTTTTCCTCTTTGAGACTGTTAGTATTTTAAGTGATCTGGTGTGAGTATCAGGAGCATCTGTTTCCATCTTTTTCTACTTTTAGGATCACAAAAAGTTTCAAAAAGAGCATTTCATCATTCAAAGTTTTTCCACCTGCAATTTGAATGTGGCATTTAGGCCAAAGTCTCTGACCCAAATGCAGGGACTTTCTCACTCACAAATTCTATAATTGTCCCTGCCCACTTCTGTGCCTCACCCCCATCTCTGTCTCTGATGCAGAAATTACTCAGCTTCCCTGAGATTACTGCTAAACTGCTACAGCCCAGCAAACAGAGGAAAACCTGCACCAATTTTATGTGAGATGAGCAGCTTTAGGAAAAGTTTCTCTTGCTTTAAAAGCTCTAAAGAAACTCCAGGAAACCTAACATCTTAGTTTAGGATTCTTAGTTGAATGTGTAAGATCAGACTAATATAACTTAAACATGGGCTTAGCATGTTTAAGACAGAAACAAAGAAAAAAACCCAAAGATTTTTGTCTACCGAAAAGTAACAGAGCAGGACTTTTAGCCTTTTTGCATGTGGAATTTCACTATGAAACAAAATGTTTGCACGTGAAATTGAATGAATCCATCTGTCATAGTGAAATGATTTACAGCAAGTAGTTACATTACAAAAAAATATGCCGAGTAGGGCGATATGTTAGGACCAAGAGTAATGATTAGCCATTAACAATTCCAGACAAATTACACGAAGCACACATTTTTCCAACCAGCCAAAATAAACACATTCAGTATAATCCCCTGAAAGAGATTCCTGGATCAGCAACAGAGTCATTCTTCAGGTGATCACTAAGAAAAAAAAAAAGGTACTCATCATTTTGTTTTGATTTGCTACTGTTGAAGTTTGACAGAAGGACTAATTCAGTTCTCATGCCCTCGTGATGTTTTCAGCTCAAAAGACATGCCAAGGAAATTGTGGATTATATACAAACCCTCCACCTATCAGACAAGGGAGATAAAGTGGTATAGAAATCTTTCTCTATGTGGATTTGCTGCACCTAGGCTGGAATCCTGCACATCTCTTCCTAAATGCATTGCTAAGTTTGAAGAAGTCTAGAGTAGAGCAATTAAAATAAGCTTTGGACAGGATGTACTGATGAAAAAGGGAGGAACTGTTACATCAGCTCGCAAATGTCCAGAGGATGGGGATGAACTGTTCAGGGGGCAGGCTCAATTAGAAGTAAGAATGATAATCTGAGGAAACTCGGTCAATGAACAGTCAGATTTAATATTAGTACACCCAAAGCACAAGCTGTGTAGTAGATACTAAAATCTCCACATTCACAGGAACCTGCAAATCTGTATTTACACTTCCTCATATTTTAAAGTAGACGTATGTGAGAAAAAAGGTAAGATCACAGTTATATGCACTAAAATCAACTAATAAGTGTACATCTGAACAAAAAGGCAGGAACTTCAGGCATACAGACTTTTAAAAGAAAGCCTACTATATAAGAGGACATAAAAATATCCTGAATTATCCCCTGAGAGACTGGCTGGATATGACCTAAAGGGAGTTTTCCAACTCTAATGTCTATGATTCACCATATATCACGCACAGGATTTTCTTACTCTTGGAAACAAACCAAAAACCCCAACCAAAACTGACTGTCCTTTTCCATTACTGGTTTCAGTTACCCTCCTCATAGCCACAATGTAATTGGATGCTGAATCTACTTACCAAAACACTGAGAGGAAAAAAGGAGTCAGTTCAAAAGACTTTACAGGCAAATCCTATTCTCAGTTCCACCAGTGCGTGGACAGTGACATTTCTGTTTTTCTAAAATGTTCTAAACTAAAGTCTTTGCAACGTAAAGTGGGAGCTGACCCCTCATGCTGAAGCCAGAGTGGAGACTCCCCAGACCTGAGGGTGAAGTCCACCAGAACCTGACTTTTGTTCTAGCCCTAAGGCAGGCATTGCCGAATGCGCTGAGACATAGGAACTGAAATGCAGAGCACTAGCAGATGTGCTTCATCAAAAGCAAGACAATTCGCATCAGACGCCTCACTACTTTAGACTGAAAAAAAATAATAAAATAAGTAAATTACGTCTACTTGAGTCTCTGTAACTGATTAAGAGTCATGGGCTTGGAAAACAGACCAGCCCCCATGCAAGAGCACAGTAGCAGAAGAAACAGCCCCCACTCCACTGTATAATTTGCTGAATAAGTGGAAGAGAGTGTTTGATTCTCCGGGTAACTTTTTATTTTATTTTTAGAGGGCAGATGGGAAAGAAAGAGCTTTTACCTGCGCTGACATCACTTACCATTTTGCTGCTTAGAAGTAATTTTCCTCAGTAGAGAACGGAAAAAATGTTACAGTGGTGCATAACCATTTTTTTTAGGTTTTAAATGTTACATTGTTTATGGGAAAGGACACAGAGCTTGAACTAGACACAGAAGTTAAGTCATTTTTAGTCCTTTTTTTTCTGAGCTAATCTGATTTGGATACACTGATATGCTGTCTTGACTGAAATTAAGCCTTCTTATAATTTTGCGGATAATATAAAGGATTGTGTTAATTAATAGTAACAAAAATTATAATTTGTCAGTAGCAGGAAAATGTAGCTGACTTTAGCCATATGGGAAACAGTTAAAACCAAGCTTTGTTTTCAGTCACACATTTATATTAAATCAGTACAGACAAATTCATTGCTAATCACTTTCAAATTTTTATACAGGCACTGACTGCAAATCTAGATGGGACCATTACAATTAACTAATCTAATATCTAACACAAGGAGAAGAATTTCAAATAATATCCTTGCATCAAACACGAGGATCTCTGTCCAAGATAGAACATGGTCTTTCGGAACGATGCCCATCTTGACAGCAATGTCTGCTGAGGAAGAATCAGTGAAATCCTTATACAGGTTTTTCCAGAGGTAAATCAATGGCTGACACTTCTTTGAAATGCTTAATCTGTCTTTTAATTTTCATTATGACTAGAATTAAAATACTAATTTCAAAGACATGTTAAAGAGAACATTCCCGTTATGCTGGCAGCTATTTTAATTGTCTATAACTTTCCTGCTAATACAATATGACCACCATTAGAGCACAGAGTAGAGTATTTAATCATTCTGGCTCTCCATCACTTCAGAACTCATGGAAAACCAAATACTTAGAGTGAATTTCCGCTTCAGATTCAGTTGCGCTTATATACATGGCAAAGATACAGGTGTCCCTTGAGAGCTGGGTGTCTCAACACCACTAGAATCAGTGGAGGTCTAGTGAATACCATCAGGGGAACCCGTTCAGCTCAGCCTAGAGCACACTTCTAAGCTGAGTCATCCAAACCGCTCTCACCTCCACAGATTACACTGAGCAGGTCCTGGTTCTTATACACAGATCACTCCAAGCTAACTTTAATTTTAATTGTTTCCTTTTTAGTTAAAATCAGAAGAATGGAAAGCATACCTGACAAACATCATAGTGCTCGAAGAGAGACAGCAAACCAATATCACTGCGGCTTGTGATACCTTTCAAAATCGTGATGTTGCCATTTCCAGAGTCCAGCTCTATCACATTGTTGAAAACATTGGACACAGCTTTGCCAGTCAGAAGCAAATTCACCAGCTCCTGTTTGCGACATATTTATAAAAAAATCCAAAGCAGTATTTAAATGTCTTGTCTCTACCAGACAGCAGTACAAGATTGATTAAGGATTGATAAAGTTACACGTGCACCAGCCCCTTAATTTATCCGGTGGCTTTAATTCTAGAGTCAGGATTAGGATTACTTACAATACTTTTTGCCAGATATTTTGTGGAAATTCTATTCCCAAAGTAAAATGAGGAAATATTAACAGCGGTTTCAACATTCATCTTTCCAGAGGCAAACTGCTGATAATCAATTTACTCTTACATCTAACTTTCAACTTTCTCATGTTACTATTGTTGGTGTTTGTTTTTTTTTAAACTAAAACATTTTGGTGTCCGTTTTTCCCTACAATGGAAGCTACAGCATGAATTGTATAAATTTAAAGGCTGTACACTACTTTCTGATACTTCTGCAAGCGCTGAATGATGTATTTTTATGTATTGGACAAGACTTGTTACAAGATTACTTTTTTCTCACTAGTTATTTGTGGATGAACTTAAGTCTCATTCACCAAGACGTTCAACCATATGGCTTCACATCTGGTCCATATCACTAACATACTCATACTAACTCATAGCAGATTGTTGATTATTTCCGCTCCAATTGAAGTAGAAGTATGGATGTGCCAGAGGCTGAATACATGCAAGAGAGTGCCTGTGAATGTGTGAGTGTGTGTAGAGTTCAAGGAACTGAGACACGAGACATTTTGCTTCAGTATAAGATCCCACAAGGGCCAGCTAGGATGTAACAGCACGTAATAATATCTAGCAGCAGACTGTGCTACAGCAATGAAGCAGCTAACTATTAATAAATAACATATGTGAAGAAACAGGAGGGGAAATCACAAGAAGAAAGTTTCCAGAAAAAATGATCCAAGTCACCATGCTTGAAGACAGGAATAACACTGGTATTGCCAGTTGGACTTGACGTATGATTTTCAAAATACTGCACACGTTTATAGCCCCATGTTTCTCCTGAAGGACTCCCCAAAATTTACAGGTTCTAACTGATGTTTTTAGGACTTCTAATCCACCAGTGACGTTCAACCACCTTCTTAGGAATCGCTGCATAGCCACATTATAAGTCTTCTAGCAGCAGTACAAGAGAAAAACATGAAGCTTGCCTTTTTCAGCAAAATAGCAGCACTTTTAATGGCTGTGGATCATATCAGACCATATATACTTATATCCCAACTTTGGAGGAAAGTGTGTCCTAGACGTCTGGGACCTACATTCTACCTACATGTCAAAAGCAAAGTGTTTCCAGCTGAGTGGATGCCTCTACAGGCCTAAAGCCAGCCAGCAGGAGATATTTGGTGCAGGACATGAGCCGGAGTTTAGACTACATACAGTTGTGGTCCTAAGTGTCAGGCAGCAATTCAGACTGCTTATTTTCATAGCATCATAGAATGGTTTAGGTTGGAAGGAACCTTAGAGTTCAACTAGTTCCATCCTCCCTACCGTGGGCAGTGACACCTTCCTCTAGACCAGGTTGCTCAAAGTCAGTGTCTCCAGTTTGAAGCATCAACTTCAGTCAGCACCAGCTCCATCAGCTGAGCAGTGACCATTTACAGAGGAGCTGTACGACATGGACATGCAGCCTCAGTCACCTTTCTGAAATGTCAGGGAGGAAACTCAGCCCACAGTCTTCGTGGTACCTCAGCACTAAAATCAACTAAGGAGTTTAAAAGAGGGAGATGTGAGGAGTAAGAGCACATGCACACGCACGTACAGACACACACCGGCCGGAAAACCAAGCCAAAAAGCAGAGACTCTGAAACCAAAGAAAACAATGTGCCAAAACACAAGGGAAAAAGAATAAGGGATGAAGGTGGTTGACATTATGGGGGAAAAGGAAAAACATAACAGACTTGAATTAAGAAATGCCATCTCTTCCCAGAGATCAGTTCACAGCTCTACGTGCAGAGGCGTATGACATCCCCAAGACCACACACTTAATTTACCTGAGTACAATAGCCGTTGCTGCCAATCAACCGGTTAGTAAGCACATCGAAATCATTGCGCACCCTGAAAACAAGTAGAGAATACAATTAAATTAGGAGTGGGGAATACAATGAAATTTAAATCCAATTGCTTCTTTTCATTAGATTGAACATCTCTAAATCTTTGAAAAATCCACCCAACTCTTTCCCAACCATATATATAGCTCTACATTTCGTAATCCTTTTCAAAGTGATTTTTTTGCATGGCAAATAAAAAAAAAAACTGTGGCAAGCAAAAGTTAGCTAGAGGTAGACTAAAGAAAATAGCTGTAGAGAAGAAAAGAAGCCATTGTCACCATTAATTAGAACCTTGGAAATTAGAACTACCAGACCACTTGTCTGGCAGAATTACAGAAACAGAATCAAAGAATAGTTGAGGTTGGGAGGAACTCTGGAGGTCACCTTATCCAAACCCCCTGCTCAAGCTTGGCCACCTAGAGTGAGTTCCCCAGGTCTAGATGGCTTACTGTTTCTAAGGAGGTAGACTTGACAACTTCCCCAGGCAAACTGTTCCAGTATTCAGACAAGATGTTCTTACAAATGCATGTATTTTTTATTCCTATCATCAATACATAGAATATACCCACAAACTGAAGATGATATAATCTGTACACTGTATTGTCCATGAAAGGAAGAAAAAGAAAGAAAAGAAAAAAAAGAAAAAAATACTCTAGGTGCACACATTTATAATACTGTTGTGTAGTCCCTTCCTCTATTTTATGACATCAAAGAGAAAAGTCCGTGAAATTGCATTATTGATAATTGTGGAGTAATATCTCTCCAAACCAAGCCCCCTCTCCCATAACTCCCAGAATTATTAAATTAGTGATTGGTCAATGACCTAAAAAATAAAGATTGCAGCTGTGATCATTTTTATCCTGCAGATATAATGTAATCACAAACATTATTTTATACGTAAATAAATACCTAATCTCGTTTTGAGGGAAAAAAACAGTGTACTATATTCTGTGACAGTTATGGCAATAACCACAGATTAATTTGATGGTTCATAAAAAAAACTATTTCACTTCAGTATAAAATATGTCGATCTTGATTGTTTTGGCTACATCCTTATATTTGTATTTTTGCAAAGGTAGAGATAATGCCTGAACGATCGATCACCAACTAAAACTAACTAAAAACTACTAACTAACATCTCCTGTGCAACCAATTATTCATGTTTCCTGGCAATTAGCACAATTATTTTAAAAAAGAAAAGATTTGTCTGTGAGAAAGTACAAGTTGAACTGATGCGGTTAGAGTAGAGCTAGCTAGAAATTTCCCTTCAACATTGCTCTACATGCTTTGTTAAGGCAAAAAGCTGGGGTATATAACTTCTAAGATTTCCAGCCCTAATGCTACTTAAAACATTCAAATCAAGTTGTAGACGTTGAATCACAATTCCTTTTCGAAAATGGATTTTAAAGAAAATTTACAAGTTAGCCTCAATCATAACAAAGTGCCATTATAACATCTCATGCTAGTGTGAAATCAAAGGAAAGACCACGGAAAGCGTGCCAGTGATATGGAAAATTCTCTCATGCAGCATTGCAAGGAATGGATGAGGTGATAATAATCTTTGGATTTTGGCCATTTGTTAGTTTTAGAAACAGTTTCATCTTGAAAACGCCATAGCCTTCTTTGAAAGGAGTAGACTATACAATATGCGTCAGTTAGGGACGATGGGACATACGACAAAGACAATAGGAGGAAGTTCTAATTTGATCTGTAGGTACAAACAATATGGGAGTTTAGAGGTGAATCTCAGATTTTCAAGAAGAAGAACAGCTGCCTTTCAAATCATCTCCACTAATGAGGAAACAAACATCAGGCATATAGCTACGAGATTTACACCTACTCTAAATTGTTTTAAGATTATTATCGATACCTGCCAAAGACATACTAGCTCCTGTGCAGGCAAATTTATTGTGTTATAATAAAAAACATCAGCTTTTAAGTGCAGGTACACTTCATGGATTGTAAAAATACTATAACAAAGTGTGTGTGGGGGGGGGTTGCCATTTGTTGATGACAAGCAAATCTGAAGCATTTATCCATTCTAGTGTCTTGGCTATCTGATGTCAAAACCCATGTAATGAATAAATCATTATTAAGGATTCTACTTTGTCCTTTCATGGAATTTTCCATTTATAATTTTTAAATCACTTCAATACAGAAAAACCCATTACTTTTAAGCCAGGAGACTTTTAAGTGTCCTGTTCATCAGAAAATGAGTTCGGGCCTTGACTCTACTGAATCCCTCCCTCTTAATTTACAGCCCAGTGCTCTGCATGCTGCTTTGACAGAATCAGAGGTCAGGAAAAGGACCCTACCAAAAACAACAGTGTTCATGGTAAATATTTTTTTCTCATGCTATATTCTCAGTATTTGCCAGTGTCATGGTGGTACCTAATTCTACCTGGAAAGTAAACTAGGAGTGTGTGGGCTCCTAGCACAGAATGCTGCTGTTTGCCTCACCTGATAATACTGTAAAGGCCATGGGGGAAAAAAAAAAATAATAATTCAGAGAGCAAGATACTGTTTTTTAAAATCTCCTGGGCAAATGCTTAAAATGAAGCACGTGTTCAAATACGCTTAAGCACAACCTTCAGCAGGAATAATTACCTGAGGTGCTACATAATCAAAAAGTTGACAACGAGATCTGCCACGTTTCAGATCACTCTTTAGATATCCCAACTTGATTTTAATTTTCACTTGCACCATGAGTAAAGTCACATGGCTTAGGTCTGTGCTGACACCAGGGAGGAGAGAGCTTGAACTCTCCGCGTACCGAGTAAAGCTCTGGCTTCTGCTAAGGCAGAAGCAGCCTGTTGAGCTGAGGCAGAGACAGCAGCAAATACACTCACATTAACACCCTTCCGAATGTGAGTAAAGTCATAGTTTCAACTTCTGCTGGGCTTTGAGTTTTTGCCCTGGGACCCTTAAATTGCTGAATCCTCCACTCAGCGGTGCCAGAATTGCTTAGTCCAGCTTTTCCAGTATCTTGACAAAAGGTGGACGTGTTTTTACATGCTCACAGAACCTAAATAACATGGAAAACACTCCTCTCCACAGGTTTTCTTAATTTTGCACTGTTCTTTTAAAAAATATTTCTATTTAATTTTTTTTTTTTTTCATAACAGGGGTCAGGGTGAGGCACCTGTATCCTGGGGCTCAACTATCTTTTCATTCAGCATGCAACCAAACATTTTGTTCACACATTGTTATCACAAAAAATGAACAGCAAAGCCTAAAGCTGTGTGAGGTGGCTTCAGAACAAATATTTACTTTATAGCAACTGGAGAAACCTCAGAGGAGTTGACAAAATATATCTGTTGCAAATGATACATTTTTTTCATGTTTTCTAATGCTGCTGGTTTTAGGGCAGGAATGCCTGAAATAGCCTTTCCAAAAAATACCATTACATAATATAAATCTTATTTTCTCTCCATGCTCATTTTGGTAGTCCTGTGTTATTCTTCTGCCCTGTTGAAACTGTTAGTTTCAAGTTATAAATAATGTCTTTATTAAGGATGTAAAGTACTGAAGATGTATAGACATTCCGAGCCAAACCTTTCACTGCTCTGAATTGTCATCGCCCTAATGACATAAATAGCTGGCTTCATCATAGCTATGACAGTTCTTATTAGGAATCTGTCTCATGTTTTCAATTCTTTCATCCATTCTGGGATATATAAGTTATATAACAAAAATATTCTAAGAGTTTAAGCAGATGGATAAAAATACCAGAGTTAAAAGAAACTGTAATGCCAATATAAGCCTTAGCACTGATGGTATATTGATAAAATAAATTACAGTGATCTGTATGGATTCTATTAAAGTTCTAAATGTTCGTAAATAAAAAGTGAAAACATCAATATTTTCAATGCTGGATTCTACAATATAACATCATCTGTAATCAGATTAACTTTTTCATAGCAATAACACTGAATTAGATAAATAAGACTTTTAAAAATGCTTCACATGCATTAATTCTCACTTTATTTCCAGGAAAGTTCTTGCCAAGTCCTAAATTGAGAACATCTGAGCATTGAATATTAAATACAAAAGTCATACAAACTGTTACACTAGGAATAACTCCAGACTATCAAAACATCATTTAGTCCATGTCAGTTATTTACCCTAGATACTGTTTGGATTGATAGCAGAACAAAATAAAACAATATAAACCCAAAAAATGGTGCATTTGAGTAAGTGGTAGCTGGTTTACAGCCCTGAACTCTGTGGCAAAGCTGTAATAGAAAATTGGTGACCTCACTTTGTTGGTGGCAACAGACAGCTATATTAACAAACACACAATTACAAGTCTACTCTGAAAATAGAATTTGGGTTGGGAGGGAGAAAAACTCGTCTTCAAGCATAAGGATTTCAAATAATTACAATGGGGATGTGGAAAATGACAGGATGGGTGACTGGCTTATTGTGTAAATGTTCCATAGTATTTATTATTTTTTTTTTTTTTTTCATTCTGGCACACTGCAAAGGTTTAGATTAATGTTCAAAAAAGAAGGGAAGAACCCTTCTGAAAAAAAAAAAAAAAGATTGCTCTTTGGGATTCAAACCACTGAAAGCAGGGAAGTGGCTTCATTCTTTATTTAACACTTTTTTTCACATGCCTGATAATTTCACCAACTTCTTAAAATGTACATGTACTCAGGTAATAGTGCACATTTAACTCATGAGCTCTGCTGCTACAGGGTCCAGAGGGATATATTTCAGAGGGATAAATCTGATGCAAAGAGTGATTAACCTATTGGCACATTCAACCCACCATTTCATTTTTCAGAATAAATACCCTTTCTTATTGAATGCAACACGTCTTCCTGAAAACAACACTTTAAACAAAGATACTAAACCCTAATCTGCTTAACCCGGTTGATCTCCCATTTGAATAATACACAGTATGACCGTGTTTTTGTTACTGCCCTGTTTTGCAGTAGAATCCCACTTAGTCTGTCACATCTTTGGAGTCTTTTAAATAAAGACATTTTATGCCCCTAAAATCAAAAGAGTTCATTTCTGAAATGCTTTGATTTCCTGAAGGAACGGGAAACAATTAGATATGGAGGATGACAAAGCTAATAAACCACTTCATATCATGAATTTTTTATATTTAAAGATGGACACAGAAACACCAGCTAATCACTCTGGGCTTCTTTACAATTTTGTATGTGGAGGGAAAGTGGTATGTGGAGGGAAAGGTGTTCAACCATCTCCAGGAAAACAGGGCCCCGTCATGCGTAATAGTTATTTGGGGAGGACAAATGCCATCACCCTGAACATCCCTCACTTTCTTCTCCTTCTTCCCCAGCTTTATATACCGAGCATGATGTCACGTGGCATGAAATATCCCTTTGGTCTCTTGGGGTTGGCTGTCCTGCTAGTGTCTCCTCCCAACTTTTTGTGCACTTCCAGGCTACTCACTGGTGGGGCGGTGAGAGGAGCAGAAAAGGCCTTGAGAGCTCAGCAACAACCAAACCCAGCAGTGCTCTGTCAACACTATTTCTATCCTAAACCCAAAATACAGCTGCTAGAAAGGAAGTCAACTCAATCCCAGCCAAAACCACACCAAGAGTAGAGGAAGAAAATCCCCTGGAAAATGCCTTTTCTCTATCTGATGCAGATAAGTAAAGGGATTCTGCCATGACTTAGGCATGGCCAACTAATTGCCAAATAAGTACTGGATAAATACATCATACTCACAAAACATACAGGCTGAGTTTTCGGGTTTTTTAGATTACAAACTGAGAAATAAGGTTGCTATAGAAATGACACCGTGTAGCCAGCTTTGTAAAAAGACTCCTCAGTTGGACAAGACAATTTAACTCAATG
Source organism: Nycticryphes semicollaris (assembly GCA_013400055.1). Lineage (NCBI taxonomy): Eukaryota > Metazoa > Chordata > Aves > Charadriiformes > Rostratulidae > Nycticryphes > Nycticryphes semicollaris. The sequence continues at coordinate 576,071 of VXBJ01000248.1, read as the reverse complement.
CATGAACACTCCGTTTCATATAGTCACTTTGTTATAAATTTCAGCTCAACAGTAACAGAATTTGAGCATTTTGACATAATAGAATCAGAAGAAGCTCAGATGATCAGAAGAAACCACTGCCAAGATATGGAGCAGCTTTCCTATCAGAAGAAACCACGTAGGCGAGGAACATTTCACGACAAAAGGACACAACTGATGGACTGCAACAGAAGATCACGAACTACTCAATGGTAAGGAGATGATTAAGTGCCATTTACTCACTGTTTTTCATACCATGAACTAGGCAACGCTCTGCAAACAAAAGGAAAAACTCTTTCACAAAGCACATTGGGGAACTCATTGCCACAGGGTGTTTTGAAGGACAAAAGAATTAAAGGGTTCAAAAAGGTTTTAGAAAAAGTCAGGGAGGACAGGTTCACCAAGGACTAATAAACTCAGTGGCCCGGATACAATTGTCAGTTTAGGAAGTCTCTGAATTACTGGCTATCGGAAACATGGAGAACATACCAGTAGAATAATTGCTCTATATTCACCCTGGTTTTTATGATGTTTCCTTCAGCAGTCACAGTTTTCCACCATAAAAGGCTTTTTAGATGGAGATTTCCTTTGATCCTACATGGATAGTCTGAAAACTGAGGGGCAATCAAATCCACAAATCTCAGATACTTCTCAGAACAATACTCTGTGTTTACATTAGCCACGGTGTGGACTACAGCCATATCCCATACTGGGATAAAGCAGAGTTGAGGGGGAAGAAAGGAAGATGATATTCTCTGCATCTGGCAGGTAAAATCCAGCCATCCCAGTCACCATCTTTCATGGGAAAACTTTTCTTAGTTTCTTTCTTGGCTTTCCATACTTTTCTCAGTGGTACCTTAGGAACATGAAACCTAGTCATGCTTTCACTAGGTTTACTGAGTCACAGGTTATGTTTACTGATATTTTGTACCTTTTTTTTTGTACTGTTTATTTTGTACTAATATTGTTCTTTAAAATAATTAAATCTTCTCAGTCCTTCTTTAGTCACAACTGCTACCCTCTCATTTTTTTTAGAAAACAGTTCTGTCCCCTTTTAAAATTTGCCTTAAGGCTAGAAAAGACAAAAAGTTGTGTTCTTTTATAAAGAACTGGTCTTCCCTTTCCCTACACTTCTCCCAGTTTTAATGGGTACACCCAATTTGACATGGTTGTTTCAATGAGGTATTTCAAGTTCATTAATATTTCTTCATCTCCTGAAACTATTTATGCTGATACACCCTAAGAGTAGATCCAATGCTATTTTACAATGCGGGATCAAAGTCACGGTGTGCTCCACTACTCTCCTCAACTCCCCATCTTGCCATTTACAACTTGTGAACCCCCACAGCACAGTAGCGAGCAGTCTCTGTTCCCATGATCTTGTAGTTTCTCGAGTTAAAAGAAATTCTTTTTTTATTACCCTCATTATGCAGCAGAACCAACTCTTTTTGTACAACACGATTTTTCTCTGTATTGATAGTGCCTTTCAACATTTGAGTCATCAGTACATTTCATTAGCAGACCGCTCCCTTTTTCCAACATTATTGCAGGGAACAAAAACCTACATTTAATCTCAGTAACCTTCCCCAAGCTGATAACTGTTTTCTGAGTCCCTTTCTTTTATCACTGTTACAATTCTTATAAATTATTTTCACATCAGCAAATTACTTCTCATTTGGCATGATATCAAATAGAAAAGCCTCTTATTATCTCTCTACTCATAAAATGTGACAAAGCATGAGAGGGCTCAGAAAGTCTTCCAAAAGTTTAGGAATGAGATCTAGGCAAAAAGATTCCTGGTATTATATTTTTTTCCTTTATGTTGTGTAGCCATCACGTTTTAAGGTTCAGTTCTACTTCCCACAAATTTAATTCAACTTCTATGCATGGATTCCAATTATCCACCCTGACTTTGCACCATGTTGTTCTTACTGAAATGTAAATCAGAATATTAACTTAAATTTGGAGCATTCTTCACATTATTCCTAGTAGCAGCCACATCCACTCAAGACAGAGACTTCACACCGTTTCCTGATATCTTTATATTGATATGATAAGGAAATTGCTGGTTGCTTAATTTCCATAACTCAGGATCTTGGTCTGACCTCATCTGAACCCTATTTCTGTATTTTCCAACACCGAGATTCAGACCATGAGTTCTAGAGCTATTTGTTGCTCACCACAGTTTTTTACTCCTTTGGACTCTTTCTTCAGAGATCAGAAAATTCTCCAGAGAATGCACTAATAAGCTTCCTTCTCTTCAGGCATGTTCCACAGCTTTATGATTTATCATGATCTGTTCTAGAAAGAACTGGATGTGTTGGGGGAATAATCTGGATTTTTTCCCCCCTGTTGCCATATGAAATCTTTGTGTTGTATATCCACACCAAATGTTCTCTCACCCAATATATTTTCCAACTCTTTGTTCTGTGGATTCATGCTGATGACAGGCATCCTGAATTTTTTAATAGGGAGACACCTGTCACATGTCTCTCTCCAGTATTTGTGTAAATCCCTGTAAATCCCTGGGTTTTTCCCCTTTTTTTTTTTTTTTCATTATTTCCGACTATAGCAGTCCCTTACCTAGGAAGATGTCCAACAGAATCAGTATAACTGCCTATTTGCCTTCTTGATTCTTCCTCGTTTTTCCTGAGTCTGGTTTCATTTTTCCAGTTTCCTTTACCACTAACTTTTGTTCCTTGTTCTTCAAAGTAGCAAGCTTCTTCAAACCTTATTCAGCTCTTGCTCTTCTTTGTCCTTGCGGTCATGTTTCCACCTGGGTCACATACCTTACCTAGCAGGCAATATAGCTCCCTTAGCTTCAGATCTTATTGGACAGATGCTTACATATTTGTGTTGTGTCAGGCCCTATACTCCTTTCCCCTATTTTGTCTTCAAAATCCCATTCTAACATCATCTCTAGCTTTATCTTTTTGTCACTGGGTCTCCTAATTCTCAAGTGTCATATAGTGTGATATTTCATGCATCAATATATTCTACTGCATACCCACTTTCAAAAGAACATAAATTTCACAGTTTCAAGTCTTGGACTCACATGCTCCTTCAATATTGCTAGGGCTGTCTCACTTATTATCCAGGTAATTCTTGTCCTTCTTTGGAGGAAAAGCGTTAACTTCTTTCAAGCAAACTCCTTTTTTTACTGCTTCTTAGCAGTTGAAGCTGCAATTTGTGCTTCATTAAGGTTCTGTGTTTATTAATGTATCTACTAATGTAAGACACAATTCTTGCCCAGTGAACACTCCATCTAGAAGGGCCTCTGTCTAATTCACACAACAGAGCCTCAGAGACAAGGAAGATCCTGAAGCTTATTAATTGCATGCAACCTATCAAGCAGGAGGCACAGAAGTTCACTTACCCAAACAAACAAGGACTCAGTTCTTCCCTGCCAAGGACTGGATCCCACACAAACTCTCCTATTTGCTCTCCTCCCACCGTTCTTGGTAAATCTAATCTCACGCTTCCTCCATGTTGTAAAATCACAAATGGGTCTTGGAGAGGGCTGAGACTCTCAAATATGGATTTTTCAGTCAGGTCAAGCTGCTTGTTTTTCAGTACTGTAACGTAATTGACAGCTGTTTCCCCTTAAAAATAGCTGCTTCCCTATCTTTTTCAAACACCAAAAGACTAAGCTGTAAAATACATGATGACATGTATTTATATTACATAACTATAAACACTGAGCGAAAAACGCTCACACACGTAATTTCCCCTTGCTGTTGGTCTCCCAGGCATTCTCAAGTCAGGGGGAAACTACCTCTGAAAAAGTTTTCCCAGAAAACCAGCTCATAGAAAAAATATAATTCCATGGAGAACTGCGTATGACCCATGTGATTGGATGACGTTTACGTGAAGCTGTAAATGTTTTTACCATTGGACAAGCCAAATGGTCATTTCACAGAAAGCCTTTCTTCACCAGCCAAATAACCTGACGAGAGTAGGTGCATTTTAGGGGAACTCTAAACTGGAGACAGGAAAAGGTGTCGGTGAAGCACAGTGGATTGAGGGAGTGGAAGGTTGTTCTACCCACAATTCATGCACCAACGGTACATGACTGAATTTTAAAAGTCAAGCAGCATCAGAATCAGGGGTATTTCACGCTAAATTATACAGATTACTACAGTGATAATTATCCATGATGTTTCTGTTACACATCTCAATGAAAAGCTGTCATATTGAGTCAGGACAGCCTTCCTAGAGCTTGTTTTTCAGTATGTTTTAATTGTACTAATATTTTATAATTTTAATATGGTTATTTGAGATTATTTAAGGTTATTGATTGCAATGAAATGTAGGGTTAACTAGGAGTGCTTATTCTGTCCTTGTAGCAATGTGAAATAATCCAGATGAAAACAGATAAGCAAATCATGCCTGGAAGGCAGGTAATGTCATGGCCACAGATGCCAAAGTTAAGTAATCAATTTAGTTTCTTCTCTGATTCATGGCAGCTCATCCTGGCCGCAGTAAAACAATGTGCTCATGTGCTTATAGCACATGCCCAACAGATTAGACACCTCTGGAAGCTCTTTGATGAATTAATTCCCACAGGCTCCTGCTTCTATTTGTCCCATGTCCCTCTTGTTCTATCAAAATTCTATGGAGCAGGAATTGTGTGGATATGGGGAAACAACTGATCTTGAGCCCTGGCAGAGTGTGAGACACTGAAATTGCATAGAGATATATATGCTTTTACCCTGCAGTAAAGCTGAGATGAAAAAAGATGAACACATCGTTTGCCCTATAATTCAGTGCACTTATGGTCAGAGATGCTAGGGATTAGTAGGTGACATGCTGAGGTGACTCTGGATGTGGTTTTATTCTTTCTGTCTCTTTGGGAAGGAGAGCTTCTCATCTTTATTACAGTCCATAGGTATTACTATGCTGTAAATATATAGTGTTCATGTATATCAGCACGTCTCACAGGGAAATGCTGTCCTATGGAGATGAGTAAAGACAGAGCTCTTATATTTAAAAAAAAAATGATAAAAATAGTTTGCCAATAGACCAAAGCAGGAAAATTCTTGGAATATGGATTGCAATCAGACAAATAATTACAGAAGTAAAACAAGCTGACAAATGGATATATCCGAGTATCGTATGGGGTAGGATAATGACAACAATGCATTCACAGTTCACCCACATCCTCAGAGCACTTAAAAATTCCTCAGATAAGCAAGTGACTGAGTCAGAAAGGTAGACTAGTTCTGGAAATGCCAGAACTAGACGCTCTGCATAGCCAGAGAAGGATTGTAGCCACTGGTCCTTCAGCCTGTCTAATCAGGGTTTTCTCTCACACAAATTTCAAAAGAAGTCAAAACATCTCTCCCCTATAAACATGCCAAATGCACCTCAGCTTCACTTATTACATGAAGGATATTTTTTGAGATGGAATAGGTGTACTGGACACTGGGCAGACATTAACATAATTTGAGGCTTGCATGTGTTCATTTCAAGAATGGATTAGAATCAAAGATGAAGGAAATTTAACTTCCCCAGTTCAGTAAAATGGCACCACAGGAATGAAGAGTAAGTGCTCAAGGGCACAGAACAACATAGTTCTAATCATATCAGTCCCCTTAGTAAAATTGTTAATTAATAGAGGATTGCAGAGAACTAAATAAATTACTAATAACTAAGGGCAGACTCACTTGGTGTAAGAAGTCCTAGACTGATAAGGAATCAAAATGTGATTTATTCCATTTAATAAAAAAGGCATTGGCTTTTGAAAAAATAAATAAATGAGAAAAAAAAAGAAGAAGAAGAAGAAAAACCCCAAAGCCCAAACAACCAAAACTCCCAAACTCAGAAAAGGAAAGCACAAATAATTTTGAAGCAGGGCTGTACACATTTCTGGAGCAGTAAAGACTACAGAAGGATAGCTATTAGTGCTGTGGGATCACAATAAGGAAAAAGGTATTGACACATATTTTCCTAGGTTTGTAAGTGGCCAGCCTTAATGAAGTGCACTGCCTCCTCTTGACTTGCAAAATCACTCTCCTTTTTTTTTCCCCCCAAGAAAAAGTGATTGTTTTCTTTATTCTCACACAAACTGTTTAGAGGAAAAATCGAAAAGATACCCAAGATACCCAAATGACCAAATTACATTTGCAATCTGCTATTAGCAAGTGATAAAGTATCCCTAAGTTAACAAAAGAGGTTGCAAACAGTGGTGTTTGGATTCTATTGGTCAGCAAGTTTTCGAGTAATGCAATGAATCTGTGTCTCAGATGAGGCTGTCTTTATATTCTCCAGGTAGCTTGAAAATGGCAACACACTGCTTTTTCCCAAAGGAATTTGACCTAAGGAATTTTCTCATTCAATATGTGCTTTGCTATAATAGGTGCTAGTAATGATGGTTTCACGCAATAAAGTTATTGCAGTGAGTAAGAAAAGTATGTCAACGAGAACAGACAGTGGGACTGGTTGGTAAGGAGCTGAAATTTAAAGAAGGCTTTACAGTGAGAGGATCAGAATCAGCCACATCCCAATACAGCGATGGTTTTGCCTGAGGAAGAGGCCAAATGTTAGAGGAGATGTGGCAGCATCCAGCAGAGAAAACTTCTGCTGCAGTTCCAGTATATGTTGTACACGTTCCAGTAGCTTCAGTAAGACTGTGGGGTTTACTGAAGCTGCCACGACTGGCTGAGTGTAAATAACTCCTGAGTATCTGTAACTTTCCTGCATGTCAAAAGCCTTTCTCTGATGCGATGATAAGGCCCACATGGGGGCTTGCAGCCCACCTTTAAGCTCAGTCTCTCCCAGGTAGATGGAAAATACTATGTAGCTCTTAACAACCTGAAGATTTTAGTACACATTTTGCACATTCAGGAAGATCAGTCCCCTGAGCTAATACAATACGCCCACTATTTTTTTAAATTTTACATTGCTTGTGGAAAAAAAAACCAAAAAGCAAGAAATTACAATTGTTAGTGACTAGCATTCCTTCCTGTACCAGAAGCAACAACACGTTCTCAGCAACTTCCTCAGGAATTCTCACTCCTCTTTGGCCATTTGTTATCAGTTCTACCAGTGATGATCATTAGCACATGGAGTATGATAAACTCATTAACAAAATCTACAAAGCCCTGCAAAACCCTGCATTTCCTGGCATGCGTTCCCATTTAATAAAAATACTTAGATCATCAGTGATTTCAAACAACTGCCCGCCAGACCTAGCTGAAATCTGGAATTTCTGTTTACAAGAAAAATCAGTAACAATGTAAAAGTTATGGAGCCAGACCAAAAGTCAGCGTAACCCAACATCCAGCCAGCAGCAGCAGCAGCACCCATCAAGGAAGAACACAAAAAAGGGGCACATGGAGATTACATCTAGACAGGTGGGTTTAAAGGTTTCCAGTCATTTGTCTAAATTTATTTTAAGTTCCTCATACTTTTGGCCTCCTCGTGTCCCAATACGGAACATTACTTACACCGTGGGGAAAAAAAAAAACCAACACAAAGGCTCTGGTTTGATTTAAAAATGAAGCTTGAGAACTTCCATGACAGGAACCAAGTTTCTAGACCCTTAGTCTTCAACTTACTTACAAAAAATGTCTCTTAGTTACAGAAGACCTTTTGACCAATGGACCCCAGAGAGTCAGCATTGTGGGTACATGGCGAGTAACTGATCCAAAGAGAAGCATTTCAACACGATTTGTGATACTAAAATATGTCAACTTTAAATAATCTCTCTAGCTTTTTCAATAGAATAGGCACAGAAAAATCAGGGAAATTGAAACTTTTCATTTAAGGAGCTGAACAAACAAACAAAGCATAATAGAAAACCTCTGATTTTCTGTTAAAAAACTGGGACAAAACAAAATCTCAGCAAGCTCTATTACTGGGAGAAAATTCCATTACCTAAACCAACTTACTTGTATTTGACTATTCATCCAGAACTATGCCAGTTATGTACATAATTACTTACCGTGCCTGTAACACTCACTAAACGGTACATATTTCTTGATGATATGAGCAGTGAGTTATTTGTCTTGTTATTTTTAATATCCTTAGAGAAGTACTACAACATAGTCGTTCAAATCTAGTACTGAAAATTACACAACGCGAAATTTAGCTCACACTTCTAAAAAAAATGATGCCAAGGTCTGCAAACACATTCCATTGTATCTAGAGACAGAGAAAAATTCTTGTTTCCTCTAAACAAAAGATAGGCACCAATGCAAAGTGTTGCACGGTACCAAGCTAGTAAAGTACTGGTACTTTAAAACAAAGTTCTGTGAGAAAGTCATCAATCTTCTTCGAAATGGAGCTACATTCTATAAACAGTTCTGACACTGTGGACCAGAACTGTAAAAATATTTAGATACCTAAAAATGCAAATAGACGGCATAAGGAATGTTCATGTTCACTTTAAACACTTAGCTCCCCCAAACACAATCAGAGATGATTGAGTGGCCTTGTCATAATCCATCTGCTAAGAAATGAGATGTGATGGGAAAAATAAGCTCATTGATTACATTATTAAAAAATGTTTACCATTTGATAGCAAGTAAAGCAATGCAATCAATGGCAATTAGGAACATTGCTGATTTTGGCGATCCTACCAAATGCCAAATACCTTTATTGATCTAGACCTCTCTGCTGTAATTAGGTCAGAAAAGTGAGAATAAATGACATTATATAAAACAATTACACAAAATAATAATTTAAATAATAATAATTAAAATAAATGTGTAACATTATTTGTGTTAGAGTGGAAAAATGGAATTAAGTTAATGGTCTCTAGCATTACCACAAGCAAAAGAAAGGAAGAAATGACAAACACCTAAAAACCAAACAACCTAACACTTGTAGGACTCTCAGTAGGTGAGCAATCAAATACGTATCACAAATTTGGACTAATTTGCTATTTATTTTCAAGACAATGCAGAAATATAAGCAGTAAATCTCACATAAATCAAACCAGTGCTACTTTCAAGTACAACTGCTCTCTTCATGTCAGTTGTTATGGCAAGTTGTCAGGGAACAGGTCTTTTCACTCGCAGATAACTCCAGGAGTTTATTACAAAAGTGGAATTTTATAAAATGGAGAAAGCTTTTAATATTCTGATTCATATTCACAATACCACAGACATACATTTAATCTGTATTAAGGCACAAAAAACTACAACTGTGCTGGGGTAGGGCCTCAATGAGTTTTTAGAAAAGGCTATAAAGACTGTCCCTTAGGTAGAGTTCAGCATATTTATTACACCAATAAACTGAGACCAGATTTATCATACCTTACATAAACCATATAAAAATTAGCTGCCGTTTTATTTTGGCTATTCACCACTGGAGAGACTGAGGCACTACAAGTAAGTTATTCAGCCTTACCTAAGACTGATACCTGAAGTATATGAAATAAATAACGCTCCAAAGAAGTCTTTCCTTCAGCTTTCAAGAAAGCTGATGCCATATGCTTAGATGAGTCATTTATATCATATATATATATATGTATGTGTGCCTTTAAACAACATCAACAAAAAGCCAAGATTAAGTGCACAAATCTTCATAGCTTCCTTATATTTACCGAAGTAGACATCAAGATAGAATAAAAAGGCCAGAAAGTTAAGTACAGCGTGGCTGTTTCCTCACTTTGCACAGCTTTTTTGCTTGGAATTTTATGAAACAGGGATACAGAGACACTCACAGGTTGATTGATCTTGATAAGATCACAGACACAGTCAGAAGGATGCACCCACAGGGACCAGTTTCAAACTGAAAAAGAAAAGGACTGGTTTTATTTTGTTTGTTGCGTACATCTTTTGCCCAATCCCAAAGTAATGCAAATTGAACTGAAAGCAGAAAGAATTGTTCTTGTTTATGCTAAAACTGAATTAATCTGTTTGTTAAAATGCAAGACGTGTCCATACAACACTTGAAGCAATGTTCAGAAGACATCTTATGAGACTGATAGGTACAGAAACACTGGCAGCTGAGCAATAACAGGTTTAGTGTCTTATCTATACACGGTACCTGGTGAATATTCTGCTGAAGAAGTACAATCAGATCTTCATATCTCGTGGCACTATGCAGTATTAGCTGGGAAGAAACATAAGACAAAAAAATAAGTAAGTGAAATCATAACAAATCAACTTTTTAACCTGAACGCTGAACTAAAGTAGAGCAAACTAATCCTAACTGGAAGATTTGAAGTAACAAAATGGAATAAAGATGTAATGAAATCTACCTCTTACTGTTGTTACTTGGTATAATACTGCATCTCAGCACTTCGTATATTCTGAATTTTTGTTTAATAACTGCTTCTTGGTATTTTGAAGTTTGTTGAACAGTTTGATTCAGACAGTTTGATTCAATTGTAATAATTTTTTATGACAACAGTGAACGATAATTCCTAGAACAAATATAGGAATACTGCAGCTTTACAAGACATAGAATGGGCACGTAGTTCAGTGCCCATAGTTTGTACCCATGTGGTGAGCCAGCTATAGCAGGCACCTATCAGAGCACTCCTTTTCGTACTGAGAGAATACTCCTATGAATACTCGTATTTAACATGAAGTCCAGGAGAGTTCACATATCCAGGCCCGTACTTCAACATTGTCTATTTTTCCACCTTCAGATTTTGACAGAAATGATGGTCTGGAGGACACTGTGTGAGGAAAGATCAACCTGTCTGGGCTATATTCCTTTCCATCACATTGCCACCATGGCTATGTCTACATGGCCTTTGATAAGTAGGATTTAGAGGCAGCATAATGATGTTAGTTGCACTCTGAAATAGCCACAGTTATGTTAACATAAAAATTAAATAATCTGTCGTGTCTCTTGGAAGAGCCTGGAAGAAAATTTTGTGCTACGTTCACCGTGTTTATGCAGGTTTTCACTTCCAGTTGTTCCCAAACTGTCTGGTTCTGAGAAGTTGCTGACACATCCATTTCTCCATTTAGGAGGCCAGTAATATTTCCTTAAACCACTAAAGCCTGGCTTATGGAATCAGTGTTTGCAAAGCCATTTGAGAGCTTCAGATGGAAATAAAGGCATAACTGGAAAGTATTTTGTCATTTGGACCTTCTGCAGGGTTAAAAAAAAAAAAGAATAAAAGGCAAAGAATTCTGTGTAAGACAAGAAGAAAATACTATCTTTTGATGCTCACAGCCATGCTGGTCAACTTGAAAGGATCCATGTTCACTTTCACTGCAGACCAATAAAAGTAGGCAGAGTTTATAAGCTTAAAAGGTAGGCGGAACAAAAAGGACTTCAGAGAGCCCAGTTTCCCACAGACACTGGAACGTCTCAGAGCCAGACAGACTACAGGATTTTGTTATTTCCTATTGGGTTTTGGATCACCAATAACTAGTTTGACATAAGAGATTTTAAAACACTAAGGGAGCAATGGGAATCAGATTGATTATACTACAATAAGAAAGGCTAGAAAAAGGATATAAGGAGAATGCTACTGTGAGTTAAGCAGAGACTTACAGTTTCTAAGATTCCATCTGCCTTGTATTTTCCTATGGGAGTGAACTGCTGCCTTCCTGATGGCCTGAAGAGGATATCCAGACAAAACCAAAGCTTGTGTTAAAAGGAACAAAATGGCATTAGAAAGAAAACAACACATTATCCAGCTCTAACCATTCTACGATTCTATGAACTCAATGATGAGCCAAAGATTTTCTAATATTATTTTTAACCACTTTTGTAAAAAAGGACCTCTTTCATAAGAAGTTCATATTACATATTAAACTAACTTTTATCAATAAAGCATATACTTTATCTGTGCTGTGTTCTCTCAGTCTATTCAATATTAATTACAAGTTTCTCCATACAGAAAGAGTATAAATATAAGTTTAAGATGTTAATGACAGTTTTTATTGGAAAAAGAATATTAGAGCAATGACATTAAAACAAACAGAAGAACATATGTACAGTATCATCAGAGATGAAGCATTTTATAGATGCCAAATATGCAAAATATAATTTGAAATGTCTTTGAATTTGCTGCTTCTATTTCAGGTTTGAAGAAGGAGTTCTGTGCTCTATTATTTTTCAGCTCTCGTGGTTGATCTAAGGACATCTAATAGAAGAAATGACCTATTCTCACAAAACTTAGCTCACTTAAACATATCATGTAGGATGCAGTGCAGCCAAAGCTGGCTATCTGAAAGTTGGATGTCTTGTGTACAAGCAGCTTAACTGCGTAGCATAAATTAAGTAATTAGTAGGCAGCAAAAGGAACTTAATCCCAGCCATAACAGAATATCCTGCAAAAGAAAATTGTTGGAGTAAAATGCTGCATCTGGAAAAATAACTTTTGATTAAGATTTTGGAGGAATCTTAGCCTCAATGAAAGGATCTTTCACAGCAATTTCAGAGAACTTGACTCTTCTGTTCCAACTACTGAGACAGCAGATATGACATTTTGCATTTCTCCCTAAACCATTTTAGACTGCCTAAATACATCTTCCAAAACTTCCACTTTTGAACTATGTCCATAGATAACAGACACAAGTATAGGAGCATTGTACAACACTAAACCTTCTTCTCCTACTTACAGTGCCACAATTGCTTTTTCATTGCCTCCTGCACGCCACAATATATCTGCAATAGCCATGGTGAGGCATTTGGTCCTGTGAACTTCTGAAGGTTGAAGACACCTGGAGTCCAACAGATGCAAGAAACAGACAAGTACCAAAATGTGCATTAGAGGGCAAACCACCCCAATTACACAGTACAGGCAGATTCATGGCAGTTTTGTAGTTAAAAGAACAAAAGCATTTTTTTAGAGACTATCTATGTGTTACAAGGCCTAATATTGACACTCTGGTAAATTGCCTCACGAGATTATCCTGTAGGTATCTCAGGTCCTTCTATAGTCAAGGGACAACTGGGATGGCCAACTCAAAAAAAGTCCTGTAAGTCGAACAGGGAGCTGGTGCTGTTACTGACACACCAGGTATAAAGGAACAGGTGAACCTGACTCTTCTCCGAGGATTAAGCATGTTAATGAAATGCCACAGGAACACTCACTGTGCACTGCTATGAAGACATCTCAGCACTGGACTGAACAGGTGATAGGAGGATGTGGTGCTGCTGTTCAGCACCTAAAGAGCTCTAAAGAGAGAGATGCAACAGAAGTTGCCACTGGAATATGGCCTTTCTGGAAATATTCTTTGAGGTGAACCACCTTAAAACTCATTTTACGCATTTCAGAAGGTACCTTGGATTTTAGTGAAGATAATCAGATGTAGTGAATAGAGCTGTATCCAGAACAACTTCCTCTTTAGATCACTAGTGAAATGAACTGGGCACAGCAGGTAGGTCTCTTCAGAAGTCAAAAACAAAAAAGAAATTTGAGGGAAGTTAATTCATCTAGGTGAAACGTTAACAGCGGTGTGTTGCATTTGGGGGATGTGGATGAGCTTCTGTTGCTCACAGAGATGGTGAGACTGCAGTTATGGGTACTTAACCTCAGCAGTGTAAGCTTTCTCACCTATGTCTGTAAGTTCTGTGACAATACCCTTGTAATACAGGTGAATCTAAGAGATGATATGCACAACTTCTGCTTCTAGGAAATTGCTATGGTATCTGCTTTATAAGGAATGATCAAACCAAAACTATTATTATCACTAAGAGCAATGGACCAAAGTCAAGAGAAGACTAAAGGAAGTATGATCAGCAACAGGAACTGAGCATACACACATCTATAATCATACCCAAAGAACCAGTCTTCTAAACAAAACAGAGGATACTCTTTCCGAATACATATTTATAATTGGTTGGACCAAAAAACAGGTAAATGTACTTTAGGGAACAATACTGTATTGGCATATAATGAGAGAAGCTATTCCATCTTTGTAATAAAATTGTTTTAATAATCTCTAAGAGGATTTTTTTATATATTGAATATGATTTTTAGTTTCTAAAAGCCTTTATATTTGATTTCTTTCCTAAGTTTTTACTTCTTAACTCTTGCATACAAATCTACACCACAATGCTCTTACCTACTACTAAACTTTAAAGTATCACCTGCAATGAAAACTATGCTTGTATTTTTTTAGTAAGGAAAGTCTCAATGTGGTGACCTAAAACATGACGGTCTGTGCAGACCCACTGTTTCCAAAATATTTTCACTTAAATGCTTGGCTTGAAACTTACACAATGATGTACAAAACTATGGAATGTTTATGTAGTCTACTGATCCCAAGCATGCAAGCAATGCTGCTAATACATTTCCGACAAATAGTGTTTTGTGAAGTCTTCTAATACCTCCTCTTACTCTGACTTCCAAGATGTGAACAGAGAAGCAAAAGCCTACATGGCCAAAAGTCACGTAATGGAAAACTGGCAGATTTAAGAATAAAACCCAACATCCATGAGCCTGAAGAAATGGACAACAGATCCATGCCCCTGGGAAGCACAGAATGGACATTTTCTCCAGTGACTTCAAGAATGGCCATCTTTGAAATTCAGATGTTATCAGCCTTAAAGTGTTACCAGCATGGGAGATGATGTCAAAACCTGTTCCCAGCGTTTGAGTAAAAGATCTAATAATTCAAAAGACTAAACAAGAAACACCAAACATCAAAAAATTAAACAGACTTTCAAGTTCAATGTCTGCCTTGAATAAAACATTTATTAAAAGAATTGTTCCCTCTCTGAAGGATGTGAGATATGGGAAATAATTGGTGAGAGTTTTCAAGTGAAAAAAATGTAATCACAACTTTCTCTTATCTCTGCCTGTGTTCTCATACAGACACTTCGACATTTATGGGAAGTATAGCAACTAATTTATGTGTCTGAGAGAGGTAGCAGATTAAGGAAGAGACGTGATAATTATTTCTTTACCATTGAAGAAGCCTGAAGTGAAACACTTACTGTGAAGTGCCTAATAATTTGAACAATTCAGGTTACAAGTAGAAAGGAATATTAATCCTCTCATTTCAAGCTCTGAGACTTCCCTTTCATTCTGCCTAAGAGTTTCTGCCCATGGCAGAAAAATATGTTTATCTCATGAATAAAACAGTCCACCTTGCTATTCATTTTTAGGAGCCTGGAGGCTTTTAGCATTTCTGTGCATAAAGACAAAGAGCTCACTTGCTCACCTGAAATTCCTTGGAGACTTTCTGCATACTTTAGCGGCATTTTTCATACACAAAATATGTAAAAACAAAAGATTTAAAAGCCATGCAGATAATAGGACAGAGAAAATAGAAGAGGCAAATATTGCCAAGTAAACAGGATAGGCTGCAGCTGGTATGAGGTGGGATGCTTATAGTTTAAACAATCTGGCCTCAACCCACTTATTTGGTTGCCATGTAATTTTATGACATTTATGATCACCAAACCATGCTGAAAAAGGAAAAGGCTGTTAATCTCTCTATTTTAACTAAGGATGACCCAAGACTGAAAGGGCCAAGGAGCCTATGACCAAAGGGTGTCCTCCAAGCTGACAGAAATTCTTGGTATTCACAACCAGAAATAATTCTTTGGTAAACTCTGTGGAGATTCCTTGTCATAAAATCGAAAAACATATTGATTTTCTCCCATGGAAGTTTCTGAGCTTTTTTCTTTTTGCAGACAAGAGCATCATTCTGTCTTGAAAAGTCTCTCAATATAGTCTGAATTAGAATAATAAAGTTTTGCCAGTTTTGCTAATTTTTGCACTTTTAAAAGTGTGCTCTGGACAGCAGTCTCTTGATATGACTTACAGCTAAACTTTATAATGTAGAATTAACTTGACATTACGCTCTGCTGAAGACAAATAATGATGTTCTACGGGTGTCTTTTTCTTTCCATTATTGATGAAAACAGCCCAATCAATTAATGTACATTAAGTGCCAGTCAGACAAAACTAAGGAAATTCAACAAGAGATCCTGTCCCTTTTCTAAAGTTTCAAGCCAAAAAGTGTATATTTAAGGCCAAATCTTTATACATGGGGAACATTTTTACAGTGTAAGGTAATGAAGTTCAAGAAGAATCTCAGCATGAAAGCTTTTCTTCTGAGTAAATTGGGGCCAGTGTATCACCCACAAACACACAATGTGGTGGCAGCATAAGCCAGTAAAATACCATTATCTCTATTCAACAAACCATACCTATAAAGCACAGGAAAGCTTTGTGAAATTTTTCTTTGTAATGGACTTAATCTCCTCCGGAAAACATAAGGTGAATACAAGTCCAGCAATAAAGACATTTTTAGACATTATTTTCCAGCATTTCTTTGAATTACCTCTGTTCCTTTAGCAAAGTGACAAGTACGTTAGTATTATAGCAGTCCAAGCAATTTTCTGTGACACTAGCAATACTTCACAATATTCCTTTTAAGTAAGTAGAATTTAAATTCTAATTCTGTTATCGAGTTTAACTGCGAAAGATCAAACACAGTAGCAATAAAAAAAAGTATAGCTATAATAAATTTTTCACCCTTCCTGAGATTCTTAGTGTCAAAAATTGCATGAATTTCATGGTCTTTCAAAACCTTGATTACATTTTCCTTGAAATCATATCTCCATGGGATCTCAAGGTTAAATAATTTTCACTGGCCTCAATTCAAACTGTTGAATTTTTTAGAGGTTCCTGGGTCAATTACAAGCGAGTAATTATACAAATAAAGCATCACTCTTTAAATTCCTATAGTTGAAAGGGACGTATATACAAGTAAATCATATGCTACTTTCTCTCTCCAAGACAAAGAGAAGTTCAAGAAGTTCAAACTCAAAAGGCTCCTGAGTGGCTCCAGCAAATTATTATTTTTACTTCTGTATGGAAAATATTTCTGATGTTAACTGCTGACTTACCGAGTGTCTTTATTCCTGTTACTGTCTGCAAAGATAAGCTGTTGTAGGACACAAGCTTGAACTGCAGCCAATACTCCACATGGCCCACCCTGAGGGGAATAATGGGATACTCCATGAGCAAACCAATTTGCACTGTTTGAGGATGGTGAAAACTTTTGCAAGCCACGTGCTTCCATTCGGGCTTAAGACATTCTTTCATCTCTCGCTCTCCATCCATGACTTTGTAGTGCTTTCTGTTGCTGTACTTTTTTCCAAGCTAAAGAAAATCCATGTTACTAACTGGTACTGTGCTTCCCACCTATTTTTCCTGAAAATGCCCAGATATCTATAATGTCAAAAGGAAGGTTTTTTTAAAATCCATTCTGTGATTATGCAAACAAATGAAAGAGCTCCTGATCACTATTGAGCCACAGGCTACCTTAACTTCCATAAAGAAATCAAATCTGACTGTTTTCCAAAGGGTGAGAGTAAGTCTTGCTCTTTCAAATCCTCTGAAGTTCCCACTAACATCACTAAACAAGGATTTCAGGTTTATGTATAGCCCTCTGCACCAGGCAGGTATCTCACTGGGGAAAAGAAAGAAAACAAAGGAAGCTTGAACTTTTCAAATGATTAATGTTGGGAAAAAATCACGATACCAACAAATACCATATTAACTTTAAACTTAATGGAAAAGAGATTTATAGCTGGTTTGAAAGACTGTGGGAAAGGGTGGCATCCCTGCCATCTAGCCCACCTGACCCCACTGCATGAGTGAGACCTGTTCCTTTGGGTTAACTACACGGCAGAGACAGCTGCTGCCCGAGCTGTCCCGAGAAGCAAATGGCATGCCCTCTTCTTGTCTAGAAAACTTCTTCCAGCTTGACTCTCCTTCCTTTCTCACTCAGTTCTCTCCCAGGTGCCTTATATCATATTATTTACTCGAGTAATTTCTGAGGAGACAGTGAAAAGCCATTAGTTGTCTGGAACATCTATGTATGAACCTCACATCACATTGGTAGCACTGGGAACAACTACACCTTAACAGAGGATTCAGCATATTAAATCCCACAGATACAGTCCCATCTGTCTGTCAGCACATACTGCCATTCAGAAATGAGTTCATTCTTAACATTATGAAGTCCACTGGTTTAACACAGGCTCACCCTAAACCAACATCCCATATAGGCTGACCTATCAGTGCCAGCTTTGTCTAGCCAGGTAAAGCAAGAAAAAAAATGAGGGTGAGAAAGTATGGACCACTCAGCAAGTCTTCTGGAGAGTCTGCATTCTGATTTTAACCCATGCCAAAGTGTATGCTGCTGTTACTCTCCATAGCAGGAGATTGATCCAGGATCGCACTGCCATCATACACTACAGTTATGCCCCTCGTTTCCTCTGGACATCACAACCAGACTATGATGAATCAGCTTAGGATCCATCAAACTCCTTTCAAAACCCCGGAGGAGAATTAAAAGGGCAGACAGCATTGCTGTTTTCAAATAGCAATGGGATCAAAGCAAACAGATGAATTCTCGGGTTGTTCTAAGTACAGCATCAAGCCTAAGGGAAAGGGACCTTGCACAGTATGCAACCCAGAAAATAAAGGTCCTGTAATCAGGAAATATCTTAGGTATTGATACCTTCCATTTTTTCATTGATATTATATACATGTAACCTCTTTATAATTACTCTGCTTAACTAATGAGTGAATTGTCTGAGATACATTACGGAAAAAAGCCAGGTTTATTTCAATCTACGAGGGAAAGCTCCCCAGTCAAAAAAAATTATAGGAACCATTCTAAATATCCTCTTATAGCACCACAGAAACTCAGCAAAGGAGAGAATTAAACAATTGTTCAGCTGAAATGAATTTTGGAAACGAGGGGGAATATACTGAAATAAACACATCTAGGCAGAACATTCTGGTGTTCCTGTTGAGGAATTTACAGCAGGGAATTTAATGGCTGGTGAGTCGCTAGAAGTGATGAGACATCCTTTCTCTAGCAGCAGGGTCTGGAAACAGCAAAATAACTTTATGTGGACCAGTGAGCATTACTGCCATGGGTTTTTTTTGTAGTTTAAGGTTTAATATCTTTTTTTCCCACTAGTTTTTAATTAAACATAAGTAGCTTTCTTCTGAGATCATCAGTCTAATGTAAAAGTTAACTAGACAAGGTAAGTTAATTAAACACTTTAATGACATGTTTATTAGCCATTGTCCTTGTCCCAGAGCCTCTCTTCCTCTCATTTCTGTATGGTATGTAATGGTCTACTTCTCTCAGGCCAGATAAAGATTTTCTGCATCAGTGCAGAAGCCAGCTAAGTGTTTTCTAAAGAGGAGTCTACTTCCCTAGTCTTTACTGAAGTCCTTGCTCTGAAAAGAAGAGACTTTTTCATAGGTATCACAGAAGTATACGTAGAGTCACAGGGCAGAGACAAAAGAATTAAGTTGCAGCTGAGGAGGATTCATTTTTACAATGAACCTGCTTGATTTTGGAGGCTACACACCCTGCTCCCTGTGTGTGGTCCCTGGTCTGAGTTTATGCATTGTCCAGCTGAAAAACCAGGCTGACCTCCTGCATCTGGCATCCAGAGCAGAAGGACAGTCCAAATCACTGCAGTCTCAGTCCGTAATAGTCAGGTGCCCAGGCAAGGGTGACAGGACAGACACCAGATGAGTGAGTCTCCCACTGAACACCCTACACCAGAGAGATCTTTGTTAGCACCAAAAATTTCAATGGATTTACTCCAGGCTGACCCTAGTCATGGCATAGTGGTTTTACCAGCTCTGGTCCCCACAGGAACCTGGTGGGGACTTCAGAAAGGGCCACTTGGCAGATGATGCTTAGAAATTGGTAAAAACCTTGTTTTAGGGAGAAGCTGGCATCTTGTGGCTGCAGTCCAGAATTACAGAAGTATGGCTGCAAAAGAAGTGGTGACACTGCAGAGGCATTTGTTCCCCTTTTACATTAGGAATGAGCCTCAGCACTTGACCCTCATATCTTTCAGAGGCAAAAGTTTCTTTGTGATTTCCTAGGCACTGCAGGTAATTCTTGCAACATCCCCCCATTTTGAGACAGATCAAAAGACCACACTCCATCTTAAACTTGTTAAATATTGCCCCTAAATATCATTTTTCTCTTAAACTCCACTCTTGATTTATCTCCTTTGATTCTTTTACCACCACTAGCTTTCAGCTGAAGAGATGTTTCTTCCTCCCTATGAATAACTCCCTGTCACACACACACATATTTGCATTTTCTGTAGCTCCTCAGAAATATTCCATCCATCACAAGTCTCCTAACAAGATGTGACAAGATGTCATCATCCAGTGGCAACCAGAGAGTGAAAGAAAGAGAAGAAAGAGAAGAGTCTTTAGAAGACTTTTTTTTTTTTACTATTGAAACACACAGGCTTTATAAACTCAGTGTAAAAAGCAAAAATAATCTTTTTTTTTTTTGAAGGAAATCATTTACAGTACCTTTCTTTGCACAATGCCATATTTTAACTGAGGCATGTTATTAAAAGTAAAACTCTGTATTTTCCATTCTTCACTGAAGCAACAAAGACTGGAGCCAAACAAAAGATTTTTTAATTCCTGTAAAAAAAAAAGAAAATAGAAAGAAAAAAGTTCTCACTTTAAAAACAAATCCAAAACACAGGTATGTTTTCTTGGAGTAATTTGTAGAAAAGAAAGGAGGAGCGTGGAAGGGTAATGACTAACTCCCTATAACCACCCTTTTCTGTTTTATGCATTCTGTAAATAGCAACGCTCGAATGAAAAGGAGCAATTTTTTCCTTTTCCTGCAATATTCCTTCTACTCATAACGCCGAGTGCTGCTCAGCATAGGAAACCGTTTATGCAGGTCGTCTGGGGCAGAGTTTCCCCTGGAAGCATTACAGAATATTGCCTTAAATTAACAGCTAGGAAGAGCAACACCTACTAACGGTTACATTAGGGAGAAAAGGACACTTCTGGGAACAGTGTGGAGAAAAGGCAGCTTGTTTTGCCTGTCAAAGTTGCTAGTATGAGATAAATGTTACCCAAATGTTTGACTGCTCTATGTCCGATGGCACATCAGCATAAATCGAGTTTACATCTTAACCCTGAATAACTGCAGAAAACTTCTATTCAGGAATAGCTCAACTGAAAAAATGGCATTAATGCTAAAGTAAAGCCGAGTAAATAAGAAAAGACTGCTCAGTGTTTGTGTAGTTACTCAGATCTCTGATCTAGAAATGAAATTGGAAGGCACCCTCATTATCTTTTCTCTGTTTACTGGGGGTTTTATTCCCTCTGTTAGAATGGGAAGGAAAATATTAAAAGTATTTAATGGTTCCATTTCTGCTCAAAATAAGAAAGATATGAAAGAGAGAAACAGTGATAGGGGAATAATAAACTTGTTGTGTACCACTGTTAATTTAGAGGACTGGAGAACAAGCAGATGGATAACTGACTAGAGACATTAATAAAATAATACAGGCTTCATTAATTAAAGCTCTTATCTGCTCTTCAAGTGCATTCTGGCATGCTCTCCTGGTATTTTTCTGAATTTTGAACTGGCATCTCTACATCACTTTACCATTTGAATAGTGAATAAGGAATATACTCAGGAATGAATACAGCACATGTTAAGTCCCACACAAACATGCAACACAGAGGAATCCATTGCAGCTTTGGCTAACTTAACTGAAACAACATTCTCACACATCTGTTTGAATTTACCACCATAGTCAGCCTTACTTTTGCAAGAGAAATATCAATTGCCTTTGATGCTACGTGAAGTGTATACAGTGTTGAAAGATCCGGATTCTTACTAACTTGTCCAGTTCTTTCTTCATCCTCAACATCAACTGAAAGAAAAAAAAAAAAAAATTATCATATGATCTGTTTGATGAAAAAAAATTGCTCCACCCAGCAGGCTTTGTGCCAGGGGTTCATCACTATGACAATCAACACGTTCTTTCCATCCTTTTTTCTAAAAAAGACAATATAGTTTTAGGTAGAAAGTACAAATAAAAACTACATCAATCACCCTTCCTCTGATTACTTCTTAGTTACTTCTTTACACAGTCTTACCCAAGAAGTTAATAGCAAATGCAATGACTTTGAATCGACTAAGAGCTACAAAAGAATTGACTTGTATCTTTGGTTACAAGAGTATGACAGCAAAAGCCAAACGGGAGCTTGACGTCACTTACCTAATTCTAGGACATCTTTCATCTGGTCTTCTTTACAGCAATTGAATGTTGGAGACTTCCTATATTAAAATTAATCGAAGAATGAATGAACAAATGTTCACTTTTAATGAGAAAATTTGTTGGAATAAAGAAGAAATAAGGAGTGTACCCACACAAAGATATAATTTTTCATGGTTGTGTATAAATACATACATATATATATATATATATGGAGGAGGCATGGAGAGAAGGAAAGATAATAATAAGATGCAGATAGATAAACACACTCAATGGCTTTCACCTTATAGCTTTTAAAATATTCTATACAACAGAATTCAGCCTCAGCAATATTTTTTGTTTTAGAGCAAAAACTTTTTCAATGGAAGAAAGTTTAATTTCCGGAGTCCATCTGGAAAAGCAGCCAGCGCAGAGCAACACACCGTGATTGATTCAGGATTTCAGTCCTGTTTCAAAATCACTTTCATTTCATTTGTGTGATTTCCGTATGTGTCAGAAGCTGCTAGCTCATACACAGAGGCAGATTTTATACTATCCGGAATTTCAAATGACGATCTTCACATATATGTGACTGCCTCTTAGTTTGAGGGATCACGACATAAAATGCAATTTATAACCCTAGTGGGAATCAAGATGAGGTTCAAGTTAGTCAATAAATCACTAGAAATAGCTAAATAATATAAGTGGGAATTGGTGTTAAACTTGCTTCCTTTACCAGGGTAATTTTTTAATTCACTAAAAGGTAGCAGTGCCCTTGTGATTTAATTGTATATTACATAAATAACAGGTTAAAAATTCATATGAAAACTACTAAAAGGAGTAAGCATTTTAAACTTGGCTGTGAAGTCAGAACTTAAATAGAATGCTAGATTTCTGGAGGTGAGATGAGTTTATTCTTCCTGTTGAATTTGTACCAAACTGAATTCAGAACCAAGGGAAAGTTTCAAATAACTACTGTAAAAAGTCTTTTTTTATTTTTTTTTTCCAAAAAAGAAATACAGTATCATTGGCCTTCGCTTTGGAAAAAAGGTATTGCACTGACAGTCCTTTCAAAAATAGTATGGAATAATTTCCTCAGCAACATTCTTTGTATGTACTATATTATTATAGCAACAACTGCTGTCATATCACATACTTTCCATTAACTTAATTTCCTTTTTTCAGTGTGTGAAAGATGAATAAAAACAGAACGCAGACATATCACACTGAAAACTTTTCCAGTTTAAGAGCACTTTGGCAGGTTTCTCACTGGTAGTCTTTGATACCATAACAAAAGAGACACTCTTCTTTTTCTCTAGAAGCAAGTTAAATGATTTATGCCACAAAATGTGGATGGCCATAATTCAGAAAAGATAGAATGGAAACAAATCACCCACCTTACTAGGAACTTGAGGGAAAAAATAAATAGAATACCCAGCAGGCCAATATAAATAAAGAGGACTGAGAGCAAATTTGTATATTGGCAATAAGTAATATCTCGCTGAACAGAATAGTACTTTTAATGTGTATAGAGTTTAGTATTTTTGACGGTTGTATAGTTTAAAATATAATTAGAACTCCTTTTGCTTTTTGCCAGTACTAAATTTCAGCTGAGATTTCTTTCTGCTAGCTACTTGCTAGAACTTGCTAGTATTTTCACCTCTCCTGGTCAGGCAAGGGGCTCAATGACACTAAATTTGGCAATAAAATGTTTTTCAGCCAAGTACTCAAGTCACTTATCTGCACTTAAGACATAACCACAGTTCACATCTTTGTTTTGTTTGAGATTGCACACAATTGTCTCTTGTTTCCTAGAGAATAAAGTGTTTCTTCCTAGGCCAACCTATTTTGATCCAGTTTTTCAAAAAACAGAGCTCTTAACGCTTAAGAATGCAGCACTACAGGTTACAGCTTTCTATACATCCTCAGTTGCTGCTTCAGAAGGGCTTGGGTCTCCTACAGGTACTGTATCATATCTCCCAGCTTCATTAGATGTCTTGGACACCATAGAGTCTCAAATAGCTCTATATGTTTAGGTGTGTACATCAAATTAGGACTCTTGTTATATTGTTGTCCCAAGCACTTCTCGGTAGTGTTCCATCTGAAAAGATCTACAAATGAAAATAATTCAATTATGGTACAATTCATACATAGCTCACCCGGCACCAGTTTTTGCAGGGTTCTTGCTTTCTGGAAAGTCTAAAAGATTTTGGGTCTACACCCATTCCAGGAAGAACCAAGCCCGGGATGCAAAGTGTTTTGAATTCTCAAGGCACAAGGAAATTCCCATCAAGCTGAGGAAAGTGCTGACACCAAAGATTGATGTAGGGTGTTTTCTGGTTAAGTGGGGTATTTTTGCAGGTGTAGGTTCCCTCTTTAAGGGGAACTTGTGTTTCTCAAAGCACTGTCAGGACATTTATTGCAATTTCCATGTCAGCAGATGGTTACTGTTCCAGGAAAATTTCTTGTTCACATAAACACATACAGTTAGAATACTTAGGAAGGGGGAAGTCATCCGTCATGGCAGAAAAATGGGACAGGAAGAAAATATGTCTCATTATAAACATACTATACAGTACTTTCTCTAAATATTTGAACATTCCTATCTGATCTCCATGCATTGCAGAAAACTGAATTTGCGCAGAATAGCTGAACTCGCAGAGAAAGCACTTCTCAGCACAATAATGCCTGTACATTCCACTATTTCCTATTTATACTGCCATACACAAGAGGTCAAATAAACAAAGGGGCTTTAAAAAATAAACACTGATCACCAGTGGCTGTAAAGTGACTGTGTTGACTTATTTTCACAGCCTGATTACAACAGGTTTTCTACTGGGCACATATCTTTTCTGAATAATAATTCAGTGTCGGATGCCTAAAAGTCACAATGAAATCCTACGGTCGTCAGCTGTTATGCCATATACAGAAACATATAAAATTCTCAGAACAGTGAGATCTGGAGAGTAGGTAAGCAAATAATTAGACTTTGTTACTACTTGCAAAAGGGTAAACAAGGTCATTAAACGTGATGCCACTGCTTTGGGGCAAAATTATAAAAATAGAATTATTAAAAGCTATTGAAAAGATGCAAAGGAAATGATCATAACCGATACCAGGAACTATATTTCCATGGGAAAAAGACCTTGTCAAGGTTTAATATAAATTCTGCCAATCTTGCACGTCTGGTTGACAAAGGTAATATGTGCTTCATACACTTAATTTCTCCAAACTTCCTTTTTAGCTAAGACCTGATTGTGATTTGATCAGCACATTAGCAGTAGGAAAAATTAATTAATAATCAGATGGCTCATTGACGGATATAAAAAAGAGGTAAATGAAAAACTTGTCACTGAAAGGGTCATTTCTAATAAGGTCACAGAAGAATCTGCGTTTGTCCTGCTCAATGTCATTAACTGCAGTGACAATTCAAAAGAAAACTGCATCTTTGCTGGAAAGGTTTGCATTTGCAAAAAAGTATGACAATCATGGTCATTAAGAGTTGGGCCCTCCCTCATAGACAGTGAATAAATATTTCTCTCCAGCTCTAAAATCAAACCTACTGTAATAAAAGTGCAGCTCTTTATTCATATTGTACTCCATCAGAGATTTTTCATATTTCCTCTCAGAATCCTCCGATTTTTAGCAGTCCAAACCACTGTAACCTGATGATTTTATCAAAATAAATTATCTCCTGAAAGGTAATATTAAACATTAAATCAAAAAAGACAAGAGCTTACACTGAGAAGGGGGATAGTGCTCTTACCTTGATAGGACAAGGGGTAATGGTTTTAAAGTGAAAGAGAGAAGATTTAGGTTAGGCATTAGGAAGAAATTCTTTCCTGTGAGGGTGGTGAGACACTGAAACAGGTTGCCCAGAGAAGCTGTGGCTGCCCCATCCCTGGAGGTGTTCAAGGCCAGGCTGGATGGGTCTTTGAGCAACCTGGTCTGGTGGGAGGTGTCCCTGCCCAAAGCAAGGGGTTGGAACTGGATGATCTTTAAGGTCCCTTCTAACTCTAACCATTGTATGAGTCTATGATTTTATTATTAAAAAAAGGTGAATACAGATAACAGCCTACTGGCGAGCACAAGTACTTGACAGATTTTACCTCCCGGTAAAGCAATCTTAAGGAGAGTAACACATAACAGGACAAAAATTCCTTGTGCTACCTGCAAACAACTGGTAGTTTTTAAGCAGCAGGTAATTTCTCATGCTGCTTCCCACTGTGCTTCCCTGCTGCTCGTATATGGACCCAGTGAAAGAATATGGTGTGAAGCCCTACCAGGAAAATAGGATGTGTACTGTCGGTTCTTGCTTTACATTTAAGAAAACCTGAAGTTCTTCTGTGTTTGCATGAACAAGGCAAATTCTCAATTGAGTGAATGCGTTTTAGGCAATGAGCTGGACGTTTCCAGTTTTACGTCCTTTCCAAAAATAAAGAAATGATACAAAAGCCATTTGCCGTTTCCAGTAATTGCAAAGTGCTTCTTCCTATGGAGTGCTGGAAAAATACTAAAAGGGCAAATGGCAGCACACACAGATGTTATATCGAAGGCTCTGATGCCATAAATCCATTGGCACAAAAGAAACGTCACAAAACTTACTTTTATTTTAGGTTCTTTTTTTTTCCGGTCCAAGCATTATGTTATAAAAGGTGTTATGCAACTCCAGATTCTTGAAGGTTTTCACTACTGAGTGATTTGGCAAGTACAATCTCTCCCCTCTCTCTCTCTTTTTGTTAAAAAGAGGTTTTAGTTAAAACTAGTTAAATCCATATTCCCCAAAGATGCCCTCACTTTGTTTGACAGCCATTCTTCTGATTGCCAACTGGAAGAGTCAGTCTCTCAGGGAAGGTGCCGACTGCACTATTCTTACTCTACTTCCTGCCTACAAAGTCACACCGAAACGTTAATGAAACCCTGAGATGACGCCATGTGCTTCTTGGTGTGGTTTAAGGACAACGCCTGGTGCTACGCACAGCTCACAAAGAGACAAAGAGGGAAGGAAACATGAAAAGGTAATTTACTATGAGGCTGCTCCAACTCTGCATTCCTTTCCATTCTTTTATCTGAAATGTTGTGCTCTGACTAAACTCCTGTTTCCTAGAAATGCCACCATTGCCCAATACATCCTCTTCCTCCCATAGCGGGGAAAATTGAATTAATTCCACAGGCATTGCTCATACACCCTGCATGTCACTGAGTACCGAAATCAGTTGGGGTTTTCTGACTGATTTTTCATAGCCTGTATTTTATAACGCTACGGCCATCTGAGTGCAGACCTCATTTCACAGAACAGGCTACCTAGGTGATGAGTACTTTTAGGAACTTCTCAACATCTCACAGGATCAACACTTTATTACTTACCAAATTACCAGATATTACTTTAGAAAAAGCAATCTCATCTGACACATGCATTTTTCTATGTAACAGTGAAATATTACTGCCCACTAAGCAAACAAAACAGACTTTAAAACATTCACTGTTCCTAAAACACCTCTTTTTACACCAAAATGCATTGTAGAAAAGACCAGAGACAATCATAACTGTTGGGCAAATAACACACGTTACAGAACTTTGCCAGAACTATTTTTCCTTTGAGTTGGAAATTTAATTTTCTTTAGACAATACAATTAAGACTGGAATGTTGATTAGCTTCTTCATGATATAAGACATTCACATATTAACATTCCTTAGGCACTGTACTTTCCTGTTTCAGTGATAGCCCATAGTCAACATGGCAGCTGCTGCAGCTCTCTTACTTTCATCATGAGTCCAGAATCACAGAATAGCTGGGGTTGGAAGGGATTTCTGGAACTCACCTACTCAACTCTCTGCTCAGAGCAGGTTCAACTAGAGCAAGTTGCTCCAGCCCATGTCCAGTCATGTTTTGAGTATCTCCAAGGATGGAGACACCACAGACACCCTAAACAACCTGTTACAGCATTTCTACCCTCACAGGAAAAGTTCCTCAATCCCTTGTGTCAGGTAGATGATGTCTGGAGGTCATCTGGTCCAATCTCCCTGCTCAAGGGAGGATTGATCCCACCTCATCAGTGCAGTCCAGCAACCTCCTGGATTGCTTCTTCTCTGCCTTGCTGCTTATGCTGATAGACACAACATCAAATCCTGCTCTGGATGTGCTCAGAAACTCATGGCCAACACTCTCTGCCAATGTTCTAATGTAAACCAGCACAGTTTGTGGCCAGGAATGATGCAGAATAAAAACGTGTGAGAGATCTTGGCAGTTTTAGGCATTCAGTCATGGGTTGGTCCTTACACAGAAAATGAGTTGGTTTATTCTCGTTAATAACAGAAAGCATGAATATTAATCCTCTAAGGACCATAACACTTTCAAAATATTTTGAAAGTCTCAGATATTTAAAGAACACCAAAAAAACCTGCATATATTTTTAAGGGATTTCTTTGCAGAAGATTAGTATTTTGTTTTCCTTCAAGGATCTCCTACCTCCAAAAAAGTAAGTTTTCAGGGACATTTTGTTGGAATATATGAAAGGGAAAAGGCAGAAATTCACCTGTACTGGTCTCCATTCAGGCTGAAGAAAGCAAAGTCAAGTCATTCACTCCTTGTCAGTCTTACATAGAAATGCAGGGAGTTGAAGGGAGGTACCTTTTCTACCAATAAATAGGAGCATGTGTTGCCTTACCACAGAAGACTAGACTGGTTTCATAATTATGCTCTAAAGGTCATTTTAGAGGAAAACACACTAAAACACCAAGGAGGCATTTTGCGTTTCGTGTGCTTGAAACTGAAAACAAGAAGGCATATGCTTGTGACAAACATGCTAACGTGATTTTACAGTGCTGAGAATCATGCCGTGAGCAGCAGGTGACAGTCTTACCCTGTACGAGTGAAAGTCAGAGTGCGACAAAGTTAGAGCAGTCCTTAAATACATGGAAGAAATATAAACCAAATCAATAAAACCTAACAGAAAAACAAGAGCAAAATTTCAGAGCAGGAACAGAACAAAACACAAGCAGACGATACAAGTTTTAGACAAAAAATGCCTAAAGGAGAGTGAAAAATATTTAGAAGTATTTCAACAGAGGCAAATAAGTAGCAAGGAACAGAAAAAACAGTCAAAAATCCAGTTGGATAACAGGGCAGAAAAAAGCAAATTCAAAGTGAATACACAGGAAGAAATCCCAAGACTAAGAACGGTAAAACACTGCAGTATTTTCTCAGGGGAGAGGTGTCCCTTGAGTCATCTAAGACTGGACTAGACAAAACCCTGGAAATAGTCTTTCAGCAAATACATATATATATATAGAGAGAGCAATGAATAAACTGCCATAGAAACAAATGGCCTTAAAAGGTCTTTTCCATCTGTAATTTCTAAGATTCTATGAAATATGAGTAATGTTCCACTAAGAAACTTGGTGTCTGTGGCAATTCACTAACCCTGCCCATTTCGTGTTAGAAAGCAGATGACTGCTAGAAAAAAAAGGCTTATTACCAACTAATGAGTGATATTTTGGGAACCACTAAAGAGTGTACAGTGAAGGTGAACTCAGTTGAGGAATTTTTCTTCTCAGGAAGAGAAGTTCTGGCTCTGAACTTCCTGGTTCTTGCTTTTCCTGGTGGTGGAGATGAAATGCATCAGAGATACTTAGGTTTTGGTTGGAAAAGGCATCTGAAGCCAAGCTACACACTCATAAAACAGTCCCAACTGTCTGAAATATCCATCTGTACTGGCAGACTTCTGAAAGGAAACCACTAGCTCACATTCATTTTGCAGCCAAGACTGATGGCAAGGCAAAGGAGGGTATGGCAGACGTAATTAGAAGAACCGGATAAGTAGGGTGATTGCTCACAATGAAAGGATGAGTGGAGAATCAATTATCTTCTTTGCTACTGAAACTGTATTACAGATCTCTGCCCTTGGACAATGGGATCCACTGCCATATCCTTTCAGTTATTAATGGAAGGAGGAAATTTTTGTTCTGATATGCCAATATTCCCATTTCTTTTTGCCCAATAGCCATTCCCTTTTCGTTTCTATGAAATTGGCAAGATATCCTTAGCTTCAGGTTATGATTACTAAGTCCTTTTGTTCCCTTGGGTCTTTGATTCCACTTCTTTTACACTTTTAAAACTTTTTTCATTTTACATTGTTCTGATTCTAGTTCCTATTTTTCTTGGAACTGAGGGAGAGAGGGTGGTTGGGTTCATACATGAAAACTAGAAGCTCAAACATCTCAATGTTGTTGCTCTTAATTAGCAGCAGTGAAATTGATCTCTACAGAAAGTATCAGCCCATTGAACTCAGCATAAAGTGGTTCCACTGTACTGCAGAACTGCCTGGTCAGAATGCAGCTCGCCAGCTAAGAATTACTTATTTAGAAACTATTCAGCTGAGAACGGGAGGGTTTCCACATCACCACCACACCTTACATTGACAGAATTAAGGGGCACTGAAAACTAGGAGATCACTTCAACTCCAGAGGCTGCATTACCAAAAACTGTATTATGTCTCTGTTGCTGAGACAAAAGAACTGTTTCTCAACTGAGGTGAACTGGTTTTGCTTGCCTTTCCCCAATTTTGTTTGTTCAAGCCATGAAACACGAGGAAATCTTGACCTTCTAACACCATTTAGGGTTCCCAAATAACTTATTAGTCACCATGGGTTTTTTTGGAACAGCAATAGAAAGATATTAATCCAAGGTCAGGCATCAACTTCAACAGTTTTGGGTTTTGGTTTTTTGGGTTTTTTTTTACAGTTCCTAAAGATTATTAATTCCATTCCAATATAGACCTTCATTCTTTATTCCGTGTGCTCAATTTAGTGATAAATACTTCCTTAAATACTTCCTTCTTGCAGGGGACTCAGCTTTAAGAAGAATCATAGAATCACCAAATTGTTGAGGTTGGAAGGGAGGTCTGGAGGTCACCTCGTCCAACCCCCCAGCTCAGGGGGGAGCTGACCCCACCTCAAGATATTAGAGGTGGCAGACAATCTTTCCTTACTCCCAATTAAGGCTTTACCCAAGCTAAAAGACTTGGGAAAGTCCTTAATAGTTTGCTACCTTTGATCTGAATCTGTTCCTTCAACATTGTCCCTCTCAAATTCCTGTGAAAATCACAGCATTTTAACAAAAATAATAACTACAGATACTCCAACTTTTTAATTAGTATCTTGGATCATTCACCTGAATTCTGTAGTTTTAAACACATGAATTTTGATTCTCTTGAAAAATCTCAAAATAGTAAAATTTTAAAAGTAGTGAGTCATCCATAGTTTGCTTATGCCTTGCACACAACGCACATTTCTGAGAGGAACAAGGACTCAACAATGAGAATATCTCTCTGAGAATGAACTCTGAGCAGCAGCAGCAAAATGACCTGAAAGATAGATGGTGTTTCAAATTCTCCACTGAAGTGGCATTGTGCCATAAATGCCACCTTTAATTTGTTAAGTTAAATAACATTTCTATGAAAAACGACGGAGGAATGCTGACATAATTCTGTATACAGTGTGTGTGTGTAGTGGAGTATCAGTACACAAATACTAGATTCCGTATTTGTGTCCATATGTTCTTGAAGAAACATTTTTCATTTCCTTACAATAGAAGGTTTTACCATCAAACAATAGGAGTGCTGTGTACATTGTATTAGTTTATAAACAAGAAAATGCATCAACAATTTACTTTTGCGTGATAAAGTCACACAGGAAAGTATCTCATACTGATTCATTGATGATTACTTCTGCTGCATGACTTCTCTGTCAAAGCAAACCTTTACCTTTCCTTATTTACTTCATAAATTCATGATTGTACTACTATTATGTAGTTTAGGCAGGAAAGAAAAAATTTATTGTGGCCACTGAAGCATTATATCTAAGCTGTTGAAAACTAAAGCCATGGAATATGAGAAGTCAGACATCCAACTCCTGAGAAAAGTAAGCTTAAAACTCAGATTGAAATACTGTCCTTATAATAACCTCCTGTACCTACAGCTTCTAGGAACCAGCATGGTTACCATTCCCAACACCACAATATATATGGTACAATAAACAAAACAGGATGAATCAAGAAATTAGATTAGCTGTTGTTTGTTTTACAGTTGAGGTATGTGAAGATTTGCTGCCAACTATATATATATATATATATTTTTTTTTCCTGGATTAATTAAAAATGAAGGAATTTTAAAAAGAAAGCCATACAAATTGCATTCACAATTACACCTGAGTAGGATGCGAACTGTACAGCAAATTATACTTTCTTTTTGGAATACCTCCTAGTGACATGCACCAGAATACAATCGTGACAGTGAGAGCTACCGTTGACCCAACAGAACAACAATTTCTGTTCTTCTGTAAAACAAGGATGAAAATAATCCTTTTGTTCTAATGCCTTGCAGTCATTAGTCTCCCTTTTCTGGGGAAAAGTGCAGACATCATATTGCCAGGTATTATATGGATATATATGAAGATGCAGGTGAACAAATTATTCCTCACCTCTATCTTTCTGTGATTAAAGGAATGCAGTGGACTCGTTACATAGTGACAATATGTTTGCAAGGGGATTAACATTAACTCTGGAGTATAACGAAAAACTAAAAAGTGGTTTTCTATTAAAAGGCAGTATTTTATTACAGTTATGAGCAACTAGGTAATAACTGCAGTTAAACACTGCCCTTTTAAACCACCACTAGAGCTACCTGAAGATGCAGGTGAACAAATTATTCCTCACCTCTATCTTTCTGTGATTAAAGGAATGCAGTGGACTCGTTACATAGTGACAATATGTTTGCAAGGGGATTAACATTAACTCTGGAGTATAACGAAAAACTAAAAAGTGGTTTTCTATTAAAAGGCAGTATTTTATTACAGTTATGAGCAACTAGGTAATAACTGCAGTTAAACACTGCCCTTTTAAACCACCACTAGAGCTACCTGAATTTGAAAGCAGATGCTCTCAGCAAAGACTACATCGGTATCATTAGTCGCCATTTGACTGATTCACTAACTTGAGCCTTTTTAGGAAAAAAGAAACAAGAAATTGCAGCAATAGCAATGCAAATAAATTAATTTGTAGGGTTCTGGTTTTTTGGGTTTTTTTTGTTTTTTTTTTTTTCTGTGTTGGGCATGTTGGTGTGTCATTTTGGCAAACTTAGTGCTCATTCCTGAATTACACAGCCCTCTTTGCAGGGAAGCATTTAATTTGGGTCATCACAGAAATCCAAATGCCTCCTCACTTTCAAGACAGCAAAATGGTGTCTACCTAAACAAAGAACTCCCAAGTCTTAATTAGGGCAATCTTTTATGGGAAATACAGTACTCAGAGGTCTAACTTCATGTTGACACTCTAAGACTAATATATAAAGTCACAAATCCGGCCTCCTGACACAGCTACCCACACACACACTTCATGCAATACCTATTAAACAGTTGATGGGAAAAAAGAATCAAGATCGTTTCCTTCATTAAACTGTGTGAGTTAAAATACTGTGGGATCTGTATTTTCCCAGGATATGTTTATAGTTTGGTATCTCTGCCCACTCAATCTGTAAGCATGAATTCTCTCACATTCAGCTTGTCTTCTGAAGCGCATCAGTGGGTTTGCTTCATTTTTTTTCCTCATAGGCAGACAAGGGATGCCTGCAGCCTCTATGTACAATAGCATTTTCTGCATATGAGAAAAGAGAATTAAAAAGTACAGCAAATGCAAGGAAAAATCTGGTTTGTAGATCTTTAGCTTTTCTGTAGGAAACAAAACCAGAATAGTAGATGCCTGTGAGTGAACTCGCTGTGGTTAACCCCATAGAGGTTTTCAGATACTCATCTAAATACTTAGATTAACACTTATGTCAGTGGCAATCAGAGAAAAAAAAAAGAGTCCAGACAGATATCTGCTTCAATATTGTCATTTTTCTTCTCTCAGGATGCTGAAGCACTCTGGCCAAATCCTTAAAGGCTCTCATACACTGCAAGATTTGGCCAAAGGAACAGAAGCCTTGCAAGAGCCAGGCATTATATTGTAACAGTCAATGTTTATTTGGGATCTTACTCCCGCACTCTGTTACTTCCATTTAACTTCAGGAGCAACAGCAGTCCTGCTGATTTCAGTGAGAGTTTTCAGGAGCTCAAAGCTCAGCGTGAATTCAAATGCTTTGCTGGCTTTAACTCAACTCATCTGGCAGGGACTTCCCCGTTTTTGCTTTGGAAAGAAGATTACATGGACTCTGCTTAGTAAATAGCTCCCTCTTCTGTTCTTGCTGAAACCAAATCAGTCCTCTGAAAGTGGGGAACTATTTCAAACTGTTTACTACAGCAATGGAGCCCAGTACCACAGTACATTGCACAAAAGGGTGCACTGGGACAGTCCCCTTTCAGCCAGCTTCTCCTTTTCTTCTCACTCCTCAACTACTGCATAAGGTTAGGAAGTGTCAGCGCATCCAACTACAGCTGAGTGATGTTACAACAAGAGATTTCTTGGTCAGACACAGCCTTCCCAAAGAATTTTACAGTCCATTATAGTCTCAATACTCATAAATAATGTACTATATATACTCATTGATTATGAACCACCAGGAATACACTTACTCTTCTGAGCTTTGCTGGGGAGCTGTCAAAAGCCCACTGAAGCTGTATTCTCTACCTCAATTTATACTGAGCGTGAAGTAATAAACCATCCTGAAAGTGGAAAGGATGAAGTGATGGGTTACTACTACCTTATATGCTCTGTCATGTTGCATGAAACAAGAGTTTTATGGAGTCCGACCCCATTGCTGCTGCTTCCACAGTGACTTATGAGCTGGGTCTCTGCATTCCCAAGGAGACGTCCAAGACTTAATAATTATCTTTCTGGAAGTAGAATATCAAAGGTGGCTCTGCAAGCACCAGATTCAGTTCAATAACAGCTGGACTTGTACTGCCTGGGATTAGCCATTATCTGACACGGCTCAGATTTCCAGTATAGTACATGGTGCAGAACTGACCTCTTGTGGATTTTAAGACTTCTGACTGTAGTACTTTCACAAATTAAGTTAGCTAACACAGGGAAATAACTGCATAATGCTAGTGACTATTTTCAGTTGATTTTTTGGTCCAGACAGGAAGCAAGTGCCACTCCTGGCCCATTTGTACCTCCAGTACATCCCCAGTTTGTTAATTCCCACAGCCCCTAGCAGAAATGTGGAAAGACACCTAATATGTATCATTGCTTCCAACAAATCTGGCTGCTGTTAAATTTAGTACAACAGAAATACTACTTTATGGCCCAGAGAAAGGGATGTAAATCAGTTTATGGAGCAACAGGTGATATAAACTCAAAAATATTTCTACCAATTATAACCCACACTCCCCTCTAGCACTGGGACTGCAACTCCAGACCAACACTCAGGGTACCTGAGCCCTATGCATGACTTTGCGACTGATGAGTGTGACCCATAGCGTGGATGTTGCTCTCTACTTCCTTCAGTTTTCCCATCTGTAGTATGGGCAGAGCATTATTCACTCTCTGCTTAATGTTGTTTGAGAGCTGCTGACGAGGAATGCTAGCTAATGAGGCAGCAGTTTCTATTATGCAGATTTTCTATCTGCATGGACAGGGCACAGTTGCCTTGCACTGCTCAAACCTCAAGCATTTTTAGCGGTTCAGAATCCCAGACTGGTTAAACCTAACCTGAAGCCCTTCAAAACCCAACCCAAGTCACAGCTCCACTACAAAACCAGCTTTGAGATGTGGCAGTCTGGGTCCTACTGCTTTAGCAACCCCCAAATTAACAAAATCCCACACTTCCCACTCTTCTCAAGTTCTGCACAGAAAAAAAAAATATTAAAAAAATCAATTAAGTTTATAAAAAAGAGAAAAGCCAAAAATCTGTATTTTGACCTCACTGAAGGAGGCTTTTCTAAAACTTTTATATCAAAGTGAAACAATACAACACAATAAAAAAAAATAATCTGAGCTAACTGAATAAAATACCTTGAGACACAGGAGCTGTGAGCCTGCAGCATCATGGTGTGTGTTTATGCTAATTGGGCTTAATCTAAATACCGCAATGACACAGGCTATCCTGCTTCAAAGCCACACCACGATGTCTCTGCATAGTACAGCACTGTGCAGGTACTTAAACCAGCCTCTTTGGATATGGCTTGGATATCCAGAGCACTGCACTGAACCATGTGGACATATCCCTGCACTTGGCTGGTATTCCTTCTTTTTATCCTCCGAGATTTTCCTGGGTATACCAGTGGTAAATATTTAGAGGTAATAGATGAGTTTTTTAGGTGAGAGTCCCCTGTACTGCTTAGATGTCTAAGTGGTCTAAGTCTGAACTAGTAACTAGCTCTCATTCAAAGCAGTAGAGAGAAAACAGCCCCTTGAAGGTTTCTCTACTGACCAAGAGTCTTGAGTGGTTTAGGATGTCAAAATTTAGGAAGTTAAATCTTAAAACTTCTCTGCCTTTCAGCGCTCACTTCTTCTACCTACTTCCACTCAGTGAAATCAGAGAGGGTACCCCAGTGACTCCAAGTCCTGCATCAGATTTCATCGATGTTTTAATGTAATATTCTTACAAATATTCTTACCTGTGGCCTGACAAGCGACTCTCATTTTTCTTGAGCAACCTTTCTCTCTTCTCTCTTCCAGTCCCTGAATGCCTGTGAGGGGCACTCACTTTAAGGCTTTTTTCATCACTGTCTGTACCAAAGCTCAAAAGTGATTTTCTTTCTTCTGTCTTGGTCCTCTCTCTTTCAGACAGGAGTTTGGCAAAAGAGTCATCTGTATCTTTGGGGACGTTTCTTAGTTTTTCAGAGGCTGAACTTGTGTGTGAGTTTGACATCGTCTTTGATGCAAACTTCATATTTACTTGCATTGAAAAACCTTTAGTTCCCTGAAAATCAGTACTTGGGACACTCAGGTCATTTTCTTCACAGTCTTCACCTTTGAACTGCGTTGTGTTGCTTATGCTAGCAGATTGTTTTGAAAGCCTTCTTTTTTGCAGATCCTAGAAATAAGTGCCATGAAAACCGCAGATTAAAATTGGAGCATCTTTAAGTAAACATAAAAAACAAAGGAAAGCTCTATCACTAATTTCTGGGCTAAGAAATTGCTTCATTATTGGAAATCAAGTTAAATAGTAAGTCATGTTTTTTTAAAAAAAATTATAATAAATAAGGACATATACATTTATATAACATTTGAACAGTATTAAAGATACTATATAGCTTAAAAAAAACTGCTTTATTTTACTGAAGTTCATTAACAAAATGCCTCCTAAATCTTAATTTTGGGTTGTACCCAATCCAGAGGAAATCAAGATATACAAGATATTTTACTGGAAAGACTGCCTGCTACTGGTATCTAGTCTTTATTTCCAAATCAGAGATATTCAGAAAAAATCCAACTAATTCATTTGATTTTTATATTCTCTTCAGTATTATCTAAATCCTATGTTTAAAATACTTCACCTTCTCAATATTACAAGCCTGATTTTACACAGGGAAAGTTCCTGTCTATACAAAAGCTGCAAGGGAAGAAAAAAAAAAACACCACCAAACAGGTAAAAAAGGCAAGAATTTGAGAACTGTTTTTGAAAACACCTGCTGATGGAATATGCTCTGACTGGACCAATTTAGAACTATATTTCTAACTGAAAGTAATCTCCAGTTCCAAACTCTTACTGATTACATGTGGGGTTTCAGATAAACCTGAGTTTGAAACGTTGAAAGCAGTACATACTGCTAAGATAGAAAAAAGTGATTTTCCTAGGAAACTGGAAAATCCCATCTGTCAAGAGGTAAGAGATATCAAAAATGGAAAACATTTATAAAGAAGCAGTTCTGTAACCTAAGACATGCAGGGGTTAGCTGCATGTAGTGGTTGTATCTGAAACAGTTTGAATTTCTGACTTAACCAGAACCGTTGCTCTAACTTACTGCATATTTTCAAACTGCAGATTTAATGGATTAGCACGTGGCAGTCATTTTAATATTATTTGTGAGTTAGTTTATCACAGAATTTTTGATATAAAACCCATGGTCAAGCCAAGTATTTTTGTAAGTGTTGGAAATCACCTCTGGGGAACTGGCTACTGGTCCAGCCATCATTCCTCTGACAATGAGACCAGACCTGAGCCTTGGCTTCTCCTTCACTGTGGATTTCAGCTCCTCAGAAATCGCTGATGCTTTTAAATCTGGACTATCTTTCAATTTCTTATCCCCATCAGAGGGTACATGGCTGTTGTGTACTGTCCCTGTGTGGCATTTTTCACTTTTGTGCTGATGTTTTCTGGATGGAAGGATTTTATCTGGTGGATTCTCAACATCACATCTACAAGGAATAAAAAGGGAAAACTTCAAACAGCAAAACGATACACAATGACATCAATGAAAACACCTGTTTCACTAATTAAAGCATTGCTGTCAAACCAAGTTACTTGTTATCTAGCAGTGGTTTTAAAGTACAATGACTTTTCACTTAAACATCTACATGTGGATCTTCAGGATGTCATTACAACATCATTATTATGTGTCACAATTGGTTACAATATGTGTAACACTTTAATCTTACGCTTATGCTCACTTATTTTGATATATATCATATCATAACAGAAATGAAACTACATATATCATACCAGACAGGTTCTAAGCTCCCACCAGCAGTTCCTATTCCTTCTCCATCTGCTTGGCTGGAAGTCTGAAAATTTGTTAACACTTTTGCTAACATTCTGTTTTATCATATAACTTGGACTGACTCTACGGATCGCGTCTCTTCCATTCTTTGTTCAAATGCAGAACGCTTACTTCAGTTCAAAAAGAGAGGTACTTTTGCATTTGGGCTTTTCCTTGACAATAGGTTGCTACTTTGCTGTCATTTGACCGTTTCCATCTTCTTCAGCCCAGTCCTCCAGCGAGCAAAGCAAGGTGTACTTCACTGTTTGCACCTGCTTTCCGACACATATATAATGCTATAAATAAGCTTCTCTGAAAAGCAAGAGAAATTCACCTGAACTGTGATTTCATTTGTTCAATACCATATGTATTTCTTTCTTACAAATATCTTTACACAAATCGTGTTCTTACTGAAAAAAGAAAAAAAAAAAAGAAAAAAAAAGAAAAAATAAAGGCATCATTTGTGCCGGTAAGAAACCAAGTCTGATTGTCTTCATCTGGGTCTGTTTCACTGCTTACATAATATCAGATCACCGTTAAATGGAATAGTTCTCAGTTTCCTGAGACGTCTCTTGTGTCGGCTGACAAATTTATATTCTGTTTTTTCACTCCAGGATGTTTTTCTCCAACCTATTTCACAGTAAAGCAATTCCATGATTTGAAGCATCTTGTATCACAAAAACATTCCCTTATTTAACCGGCTACAAATTATTTAGTGAAGGAGTATGTCTCGGGTCCTGAAAACATGCTGCCTATGTAAACTGAAGGTAACAGGGCTAATCTCTGGGAGTGTTAGGAAATCTGAGGGTTGTTACTCCTGACCTGGGACCACACAACCTCTCATTGCTGAAAGGCACAGCATGTCAGCTCAGAGACTGTTTTAAGTTACAGGCATTCATAAAAACTTCAAGAGGTAAACTAAAAGGAAAGAGGACTCTTTAATAAGGAACCAGTGATGAGTCTAATTACATTCTCTACTCCCCCAGGATTGCTTACCTGTGTCCCAGGCTCAGATTCTCCCATGGTTTTCGAATAAAACTCATTTAGAAATACTGATTTATATCAGGACAGACCCTGAAACCCACATGCCCCTGTCACATGCTTGGCACATTTCATGTTCCTTGCAACTCCAGCCTCCCCCAACTCAGGAAGGCCTAACTGGTGAGGCTGGTGTTTACGAAGGTATGAAAATACATACAAAATCACACAGGGTTTTGATGGAAACCTTCACGTCAATACAGGATTTTGCCCTGTCCGGAGCTGGCAGCTTTCGGTGTGTGGTTGGGTAGTGTTTCCAAGCTGATATACACACAGAAGGCTGGGCATTTCTGGTTTTCACTTTCCTATTTTCCTTTAATCTTGCCATTTCTGGGTATGTGTTGCGTCCCCCCCCCCCAACCTAACGCTGGGGGATACTTTGCCCTTTGACTTTGCCGATACTGACGAGGAGCCCTTCTTCACAGCAGCACACCATTCCCCAATTCTATTCAATTAATGCTATTTTGCATTTCTGTCTTTGTGCGTGTGGGTCAACTCCACAGCCTCACCTTGCCCCTCCCTCCCGCCAGTGGAGGACTACAACCATAGAGTGCCCTCCAACGGAGGGCAGAGCGGCCCCATGATGCACCGCTTCCGGAGCGAGAGCGACCACTCTGGCCCCGCGGCCGAGCACTCGCTTTGCCGCCCCCTCCCGCGCTGCCAGCACGCATGCGCACGGCGGGCTATGAATTACTGAGGGACGGGCGGCAGGTCGCCATTTTGGTGGGGGTCGGGAGCAGGGGTGAGGAGAGTGGCTAAGGCCGCTGGGCGCTGCTATTTGGCGCCGAGGGGCTGTTAATGGACTTCTGTGTAAGAAAAAGCTTTTTGTTCTAATAAGAAAGGCCCGCAGGCACTGGGGAGGCTTGCAGGGGGGGGATGGAACACCTTGTAGTGGCTACAGGAAGGGGAGAATGAAGCAGGTATGAGTTCTGAGGCAGCGTGAGGTAGAACTGTGTTGGACAATGGGAGAGGAGATAACTGACAACATGCTAAAAGCTTCTATGTCAGAAAAACAGAAGCGGCTAACACTTCTTTTGCACTTTCAAGTTGTCACTTCTCAGCTGGTAGCATCAATTTACAAGATCTTGGCTTTCTTCCTCTGTAAGGAAGGACTTGCTGGGATTTTGCAAGGAGCGATGCTCAGACTTGTCTCCTTTGAGCATGCAGCGTTCAGGCTGAGGAATAAAATTAGATTAATTCCCTGAGAGTCAAGGCTGAGAAGGTGAATTACTCTTTTGTGCTGATTTTTAAAGCTCTCTATTGAAGCACAGTTAGGGCTATTACTCTGCCATGAGGCACCAATAAGTCCAATTGAAAGACTTGGTTGCTTGCTGTTTTCAGATACTTCGCAGCATTCACAATTTAAGAACGTAGGCTTAGCTCTTCATGATGTAAGGCATGAATAGACCTGTAGTTTTGAGTGCAGGCAGTTGGTTTCTCAACAGAATATGCTTCAATTTGAATATTTCCAATTTACAAGGTGTAAGAGCTCAGATTCTGTGTACTTCAGTGTCTGAAAGCTGTGATTGAGATTATGAATCTTCATAATCGGTAGGGAGCATGCGAGAGCGTTTTTGAAGGGTGGCTCTCACAGGAGAATTTAATAATCTGGGAAATTTAATCTCCACGTTATTAGAATAACCGGTATGAATGATAAATCTTTTTAACACTATTTTCATTCTGTAATTAAAAAAAAAAAAAAAGAGAAATAAAAAAGAGTAGTGACTAGACAGAGCAAAGAGAAAGGAGGCTGTACCTGTAGACTTGAGTTTGGCTTTCATCAAGCGTGGTGGCACTGCCATGCACGTGCTCTTCATCCGAGATGTTGGGGGGATGAGGTGTTGAGCTCTTATTCTGAGGAGCTGACAGCGCAGAACTTGAACTGATGCCTCGGGAAGTCCCACGGTGCTCAAGAAAGTAATGAGTAATAATTTCAAGGAGTGTTTTCAGTGGGTTCTCCTTTGCCTGTCCAAAAAAAAAGTTCTTGTTAACTATTGAAACTTTATTAGTCTGGCTGCAGCCTAAAAGAGGATATTCTTCTTACACTATACAGTAGCTGAACATGTTAACTGCTTTCTAGAGAAAGCTGCTTGAGGGTTTACCCTAAATGAGAGACTAAATGATAGAGGCAGGTCAAAAATGTCAGCTAGGGGATGTCAAGAGCTCCCAGGTGTTTGTGTTAATGAAGTAAGCACTTGGTGCAGAAGCAGCAACCTGTCTCAGTCATTCCCCATTTCAGATAAAAATTGCAAATATGGTTAGCTATGCTAGAGTACATCTCTTCTAATGTTACCTGGTCAGCTTCAGAAGAATAACTGCAAGTATTTTTAGTACTTGCTTTAGGTATTTGTGGTTTATTTTATCAGAACTTGGTGAGAAGCGTGAACTCTAGAACTCTCTGTGTGCTGGGCATCACTCTTTGGTACAGGGCAACACCCCGCTTGTTACGCTGTATTTCAGCAGTACTTTGGAAGAAGTGTACTGTGTACATAAGCATTTCATTAAAAAGAAAACAAAACCCGTAAAATACCATAGAAATTTAAGGCTTAAGTAAAAAATAGTGCAGTGTCTGCTGTAATGATGTAACTACACTGACTTTTTTTTTTTGAAGTGGCATTACTGGGTCATCCCGAGCTGCTTACCAAAAGCATCTTGCTGCCTGAAGTCAGGACAAGAGGAAATGAGCACAAACTTGACCATAAGAAGTTCCATCTAAACATGGGACAGAGTCTCCATCTCCGGAGACATTCCAAACCTGCCTGGACAAGTTCCTGTGCAACCTGCTCTAGGAGGACCTGCTTTGGCAGGGGGGATGGAGCAGATGATCTCCAGAGATCCCTTCCAGCCCCACATCATTCTGTGAGCGCTGGGTCTAGGGACTAAGCGAAATTGCCCACTGTTATCACTGACATCAAATACCACTCTCTATATTACATTTCAAAGAATAAACACAGAATGATACGGGTGGCTTTGAAGGTCTTCAGAGACAGAGACTCCACCTCCTCTCCGGGCAGCCTGTTCCCAGGGCTCTGCCACGCTCCAAAGTAAAGAAGTTCCTCCTCATGTTGAGTGTTCAAGTTTATGTTCACGTTTGTGTCCATTTC
This sequence comes from Nycticryphes semicollaris, assembly GCA_013400055.1. Classification (NCBI taxonomy): domain Eukaryota; kingdom Metazoa; phylum Chordata; class Aves; order Charadriiformes; family Rostratulidae; genus Nycticryphes; species Nycticryphes semicollaris. Next base: position 533,328 of record VXBJ01000248.1, on the reverse strand, counting down.
CTGTTGTCCTCTCACTGGCCACCTCTGAAAAAAGATTGTCCCTTTCCTCCTGACACCCACCCTTGAAGTATAGGTGTTGATCAGATCCTTCCCCCCCCAGGTCTTTTCCTGACTATAAAGAGATCCAAGTCCTTTAGCCTTTCAAGAAATGCTGGAAGTGTACTTTTATCTGCCAGGTGTTACATGAAGTTGCAAACAGATGTGGACGTGTACGGGTACTTCCAAATTTGAACGATAGGAAAGGTGTTAAAGTGAGAAACTGCTCCTGATTTATTGGAGGCTACATTTTGTAAGAAGGGTTTGTGAAGTGCCAGTTCTTGGCTTCAGCCCATGAACTCCAGTCTGACCTGAATCTTTCCCGTTCCTCAGAGAACCATGAGTGTGTCTGCAGCAGCGCAGCACCAGCCACCAGCTTGAGTTCTCTGCAGTTTGGATGCACACTGCGGTCTTGACCTGGTTGGCCTAGTTTCATGGGATCTGATACCACATTTTGGGGAGCATGAGGTCTTTCCTTACTTACCTTGTTGTGCTTGTACAAGGAGTGCAGATGCAGGACATTTCGAAGCTCGTTTCTGTTATTGATACTAAGTGCAGAACGTGGAAGCTCCCGGTCCATGGTAGTGATGGTTTTCTTCAAACCCTGGGAAGGAAAAGGTGTCAGGTTTCAGAGTACGTGAGACAGTACAACTGAGTAAAGCTCTTATCTTGGCTTTGTTGGGTGTAGTATGAATCTTAGGAACAAGCTGACCCTTAGAACCTGTACTTCAGTGCCACAATCTTACATTATTATAGTCCACAAATGTCAAAATAACAAAGGTGGCTTTGTTGTCTGTGGATGGAATTACTGAACATGAGGAAAAAAAAAAAACCCAAAAACCACCATGTAGGTGACTTCAGCGGCTAAACTGCCTCATGGGACAGACTGGGCTGTGTGATGGCTCCTGGTTCAGACAGTTCCAGAAACACTGAATTTGCTTTTTCCATCAAGATGTGATACCGCTTTTCATAACCACGGTTCTGACTTGAGTAATTGAGAAGTTTGAAAACCACATGCTCTAACCCTCGGGGGTTTCAGAACCTTGACCAAGAGTTGAAGTTACTCCAGTTGGTTGGAAACCAGTCAGTTCTCCATGGCAGCAGCCACGTTGGGGTCTTCAGATTTCTTAACCCCTTCGTGGTCAGCGCACGTGGGCACTTCAGAGACAAACTGTACAGGCATCCCACTGTCTGGAGACCGATTTGTTGTGAAGTGTCAGAGTCAGATCCCAAACTAAGTCAGGTGGTACCAACACCAGACCACCACTTTGAGAGAGAAAAGTCCTGATGTCTTCTCTGAAGGGCTATTGTTACAAGAAGTGATTACTTTTCCTGCAGATGGGTCGTCCAGCTCAGATTTAGGGAACTGTGAACAAATGGTGGCAAGTAAAGGGGTGGGTCTCAAAGTTGGGTCTGACGGGTATTAAAGCTTTTGGGGGAAGCAGGGGAACATTGGTGCAGAAGGATAAAGGATTCTCAGTGCCCCTTGGTTTTGACTCCCAAGTACATAGCATGAAGCAGATGTGGCAATGCAAGTAGAAGTCACTACTGTCAGCTGTAGGGTTGGGATTATGTTTTTATTTGGTTTTCCTTTTACGTATCTAACGCAGAAATGCCTTTCATTTGACAAATCTTTGCAGTCAGTTGAGCAGACAGGCTTGAACCTCTAATACTTCTGGCAGTACCTGACAAATAACGAATTCTGCGACTGAAATTCTGCTGGCAAACAGTTCAGCTTCGTTCACAAACACGGGAAAAGTGCGTTTGGAGACTGGATGCAAAACAGATGAAGAAAGCTGAGGTTTGTGTAGCACTTAAGTAGGCAGTGTCTGTGTAATTTCTGTTAGAAGCTAACTCATTCCTGACACTGGGGAGCCAACTGGGCTGGGCACCCACTATATTTCCTTAGGATTTAACATAAAAACATAAATACAAGGCGGTGGCTACTTTCACCTGGAAATGTGAAGGTGCCTTTTCTTCTGCTCCATCCCACGCTCCCCGCACCTACATACAGTACAAAGTTTCCTTTAAAGCATTAGGTTTGTGAGGAGGAACGGCCTCTTTTCTCGCCTTCTCCCTGTCCCCTTCCCCCAGATAAACCTGCTTTCTGCAAAGCTGTCACTAAAAACTGGGGAAAAAACAAAACAACAACACCCTAAAATATGTTACTGGTTCCTCTAGTGCTGCTACCTTTTGCCTTTTTTTCTTTTTTTTTTTTTTTTAACGTATTTTTCCTGGGAAGTTGTGTGAGAACACAAGGACAATAGCCAGAACGGTAATTAACGAGGAAAAAACAAACGAACAAGAACAACAAGAAAACACACACCAAAAAAAAAAAAAACACCCGCAAAAAATCTAAACCAAATCAAAACCACCCAACCCTGAAACTGCTTCGCTCGGTTTAAGGCTTTCACAAGGAAGGAGGAAGCTGGCTTCCATATTCAGCAAGGAAAAGGCATTATGGGAAATGTAGTGCAGATACTGGCTGCTTTCAGGCTGGAAGAAGCCTCCCCCCCCCTCAGAACTCCTCAGTCTTTTACCACTTAACATTTTCATGTGTCATTCTCATTTGTAGTAGCTGGAGAAAAATCGAGACAAATTACCTTTCTACTGAGAAATTCTCTCACTAGTGATGCAGCCACTTCTTCCACAAAGGAGTTGTCCATTTTTAACCCAAAGTGTTCTTAGGGGGCGTATTCTCTCCTTCCGTCGGACAGATCCCTCGCGTCCGCCGGCATCGGGGCTGCTTTTAACCGCTGCAGCCCTGGAGCAGCGCAGCGCTGGAGGGATGTTGCTCTGGAGACCGTGTCATCGGAAGCAGGGAGAACTCCTCCCCCTGGGAAGGAAGCCGGCGATACACTTAAAATTCAAACAGCTCATGGTGTAACACTGCAGCAAGTATCTCGGTAATTGGTTTGATTAATGACTTCTGAGCAAGAAATGTTCAAATCTGAGAGAGGGGACCGTTTTCTGCTTATTTTAATTTTCCTTTTTTTAAAGTCTTGCATAGTTACTTGCATTAGCACAGGAGTAATAGGTTGCAACTTTTAATTATGTATGTTTCTTTAGTAGAATTGCACGCTTGTTTAAAAACAAGCAAAAAATGCAGTTGCTAAATTAAGATTAATTTCCAATATTGGAAACGTCTAGGGGGGAGTATCCATCAAGTGACTCTTTCCTTTCAAATTGTGCCTACATTAACCTGGAATACTGTGCTAACAGGAGGGGCTGTGGCAAGTAATGCTTGGGCTGGGGATCCGATGTAGGTCAGAGAGGTCACGTCAAAGGACAATGGCTCAGGGTGAAGATTCCACAGCTGCTTCTAATATCTGACAACTCTTAAGTGGTGTTACAGAGGAACCCCAGAAAGTCTTCACACAGATAATAAACTTTGAAGTCATAACTAAATCCAAACAGCCAAAACCAACAAGACAATAGAGGTAACCAAAATAATGCTTCGATAACCTTTCACAAATGGTAGGGTCAATGGAGCAGTTGGGGGAGTGTTCACTCACGACAGCCCATAAGAATGAGGTGTAAGAATGGTGATTCCACAGTGTGCACACACTCACTCACGAAGGCCTGCCTCTCACTCAAGGATGCCCAGATGTAATCACTCATCCAAAGGGGCAAGGGCTCACTCCAGGGTATCCAGAAGAAGTATTCACTCGCCGATGGGATGAGGACATTGGTCCTGGGACGTTACTTTGGATGTTACTCCCAAAGGGAGGGTTTCTGATGGCAGACCTGCTGCTCCAAGGAGAACCACTGAAAAGGGGTCCTCCAGCAGGGTCCTGTCTTATAACTTGATCTTATTGGAACTGTGGTCATCTTCTGGTTGTGGTCCCGAGGTGCTCCAGTGGCTGGGGACCCTGCCTGTTGACTGGGAGTTCCAGCTCCCTTTTCCCACCACTGGGGAGGGTGCATGGTCTCCACCTGACAGGGGTGCAGCAGCCGCAGTGTGCTGCCATGGGGCAAAAGCAAAGGGATAAAAAAGCCGGTGGCCACTGCATGAAGAGCCCTAGCCTGTGTCGGGGGGCAGGGGGAGGCAGTGAGAGATGGGGGGGCTCCAGCCACCAGTGGGTAAACTATTAAAAATATTTGCTTGAAGAAATAGCATTTTGCAAAAGTTTTGGTTAGTTTTTCCATATGCCTTTCTGGGGAAAAGAAGGCAGCCTTGCAGTGGGCCTTGACTTGTCACGTGTCTTCGTGTTATCAGAGGAGTTAATTTCGCATCCAGTTAGGAAATGGAATGTGCAGAGGGTCTGACCATTACTGTTGTTGGTACCAGCTGTCTGCTGTGCATCAACTCAGTGGCATCTTACCTCATCTTAGAACATACTGCAGCATGCAAAAAAAAAAAGGCATGTTATGGTCTATGTGCCCCTCTCACCCCCTTCATTCCAGGGGCCTGTATTCCAAAATAAAAATAGTACACAATTTTGGTAACAATTTAGTAGGAAAGGTGCTACCCTGTGAGTCTCGATCAAAGACAGGGAGATCACACACAAGCTACCATCACAGGGAAAACAGATTCAACTTGGGAAAATTTAATTTATTTTCAATTTATAAAAAAAAAAGTAGAGTATGATGCATGCAAATAAAACCACAACTACGTTCCCCCACACCTCCTTTTTTCCCAGACTTACTCTCACTCCTTCATTCCTGTTTCTTCTAAGTTCTCTCCATTGAGGGAGGTGGGAAGGTGGGGAATGGGAGTTGTAGTCAGTCTGTAACAGCTTCTCTTTGCTGCTCCTTCCTTTTTGTACCTTTCCCCTGCTCTAGTACAGTGTCCTCCACAGGCTGCACTGTTAATATCTGCCCTGGTGTGGTCTCCTCCATGTGTTCCAGGAAAATTTCTACCCTGGTGCCTCCTGGAGCACCTCCTGCCCTTTACTTCACTCACCTTGATGTCCAGAGGAGCATCTCTCACACCATATATATTTCCCCCCCTTACCTGACACTATGCTGCACAACAGTTTTCTTAAAGATGCTTTCACAGAAGCACCACCATCCTTGCTGATGGGCTCAGCTGTGTCCTGCCTGTCATGGAGCGGTCTGGAACCAGCATGAGAGCAGCTCCTGATCTCTTCTCACAGCACCCCTACAGCCAATCCCCACCCTCCTGCTACCAACACCTTTCCAGGTGAACCCAATCCACTAATTTCCCCCTAATTTCAGGGGTGTGGGGAACAGAGGGAAGGGTAGGAAATCAGTGCTGATCAGATGAGAGCAACAGCCTGTAGAAGGAGGTCCTGTGGGAGTTGGAGGAGGCCTGTGGAGAAAGTTGTTACCAAGATCTTGGGTAATGTGTGGGGGGAAAAAGATGTAGGTGCAGATAGTGAAATACAAATGTGGTGTAGTAAAATACAATGACAAAGCTCAGGTCTTAACAGCTTTTACTTCTTAATGTCTTACAGTCTTTTACCTTCCATTTCTCTTGGAAAAGATGGATATTGTTAAGCATTTACAAAACATACGGCACTATTTAGAATAATAGAATTGGAATGGTTTGGGATGGAAGGAACTTGAAAGATCACATAGTTCCAACCCCCCTGCCATGGGCAGGGACACCTCCCCAGATTGCTGAAAGGTTTACCTCTAGCCAGCTTTTGATACCTCTGGTTCCTTACAAGGGAGGTTAAGGGCTCCTGGAAGTTCCATTTTCCCAAGCTGGATGTACCAGGAATGCCCTCTTGGCACCCGCAGGACAGTATTGCAGCACCCAGAAAAGCTCATGTCCATGCAGCAACCGGCTTGGGGACAGAGCAGGTGACTTTGGTGCCCTCGGTACCATCTGGTTGTTGTTGCTGTGAGAGCGTTCTCAAGGTTTCATTCATTTAACGCTTACTCATAGAAATAGGTTGACCATAACCCGGCAAAGAGATGAGCTGAGGTGGTGATGCAGGGATTGATTTTCTCTCCAGTAGCTCTTGGAATACTCCTAACTGTGGTGATTCACGTGTGCTGCGATGCAAGGTCTCACAAGGACACGGAGCAGTCTCAGCCGGGCTGCAAAGAGAGAGAAATCAGGAAAGTGCATTTCAAAGCTGGGGAAGCTTTACCTTTGAGCTATGCCAAAAACTAGTGGGTTTCTGAAACAGAGAAGAAAAACCCTGATTTTATGAGTTTACCTTTATCACTAACTGATATGTGTGACGTGTCTCATTCTTAGTGCATCCACTGCAGTGGTTATAGTACACACAGGGAACATACCTGTTAAACAGACTGGGTAGTGGTCGAGCACACAGGGCAATGTCTCTCCAGTATCCATGTGTATGAAGAAGTACTCAGTAGGCTCAGTTAGGTCTAAAGCATTGCAAAATTAGGTGCCGATGACCTGCTCCACCTCCCTGTAGCCCACACTAAGCACCACTGGGGTCACGGTGTTCCTCAGCTGAACAAGGTTGCATCAGGCTGTGGGAAATGGGATGTGCTGTTTCTATAGAAAATTAATGTATGCAAATTCAGTGTGAAATCATATGGAAGGGGATTTATTTTATTATTTTTTTTACTATGTAAAATCTTTCTCCTTTTCCATACTTTTTCTGCTAATAAGTGTGTTACCCACATACTCTAAAGCACCGAAGCCTGTGTTGGTGCTTCTGCATCTGGGCAGGATCACTTCTGTGCAACACAGAGGGACAAGGGGCACTGGCTGTCAGGTCACTCTGTCTTTTGGGTTCGACTTGATCAGCAGTGATTGGAGTCGGGTGGTACCTGCTGGGAGTGTGTATGTTACACTCACCATCAGCACAGCTGGGAGAACATTCAGTTAGAAGCCTTTGATGATTTTAACCATTTTCCCAATGAGAGCGGCAAGAGCAGATCTGCTTTGCAGAGGAACATGAGCTGGGTGTCAGCGGTTACCACATCACGGGTGAGGGCTGGTGGTATCTCCAGCAAGGGTGCAGTCCCCCTTTCAGTCCCCAAGCAGGACAGATCTATCTGGAAAATGCAGTTTATAGACAGATAGTCCAGACATGGGGAAGTTCTCTTCTCAAATGTTATATTGATGAAAAAGAATTACTTAAAAGCATGTTTCTCCAAACTTACTGCCAAATCTGGAGTACAGTAGCCACAGCCTTCTGGACCTCTGCATCTGCATGTTTTGATAGTGGTGTAGTGAGTGATAACGCAACAGCAGGACAAGTTGGGTCATCCCTATCGTTACCAGTGTGGTATCTTGTGCCACCACTACTCACAGTGTGCTCTACAGCCTCGTTTGATCAGAGAAGAGAGTTTGGAGTTCTGCATGGACAGCGCTCCTTGAGTTTGAGGAGTGTTGCGGGAGAAGCAGTCTGGAGTTCGGGTGTTTTATTTGAGGTTGGCAGTTTTCCACCACTCTTTGCCCATGATTTGAGCACTGAGGGGGAAAAAAAAAAAAAAGAGAGAAAACTATTAGAGAAACACTCCATCTTCCCCTTTCCCAGTCTCATACTCCCTTATTTTCACCAAATGATATGCGAAGTCCATAGAAATTCCTTTGATGAATGGATGGGCAATGGAGGAGTTTGAGGCACTAGCACAGTTGTTCCTGTTGGAGCACAGGCTGGAGTTCTCTCAGGAGCATACCTGACCTGGCATGGTGCATCCTTTCCCCTCATGAGCTGCCTAAACTGTTCCAGATGTTTCATTACATATATTTAAGCTCAAGTACTTCTCTGATGCAATTAAGTTTTGCCACACAATGGGTTTTCCGCTGTTGCCTCATTTGTCTTAGGGGAGCCTGGAAGTTATTTTGCCTGACACAGGGTGGTTTGTGTTGTCCTCCCCAAGAGGTCACTGTTGCAGTCCACTGCTTCTTACAGCCTTACAGGCTTCTCTGGTTTTAATCAGTCTTCAAGCTCACACGTATCACCACCACAGATTTAAGGATCCCAGTCGGTGACGATGATGGCAGACACTGAGCTCACCGCCTGTTCCCGCACAGCTGGGGTAGCATGGCGTGCAGTTTAATTTGGCTGGTTCAGCACCACTAGCTACTGAATGCACGCGGTCCAGAAACATTCTTCTGGTTGGGGGCTATGGGAAATGGTGTCAGAAATGTGAGTGACAGTTCCAGCCATCCAGCAAATGGGAGGTCTGGGAAGACTTTGTAAAATACTCTTTGAACATGGTGTTGCCTGTAAATGCCATTAGTTTCCAGAGTGAAGAAATAAATCTGGCTTTTCAAAGGCACTTGGAGTTAGCTGACATCTTTTTGGTACAGGGTTTGGAATACAATAGAGTCTAGTGTCGATGCAAAGTAATTAGAACAAGTTATGTGTTGCTTGTGTAATTGCACACAACTATGTGTGTGCTGCAGTTTGTTTACTCCTCTTGTTCTTCACTCTGTGCCGTGGGGAAGATAATTGCACTTAAGGATGATCTTTTATATGCTGTTTCGGGTGACCTTTATTTGTCTAGTTAACGTTACTGTGTTTTTTGTAAAAATGCAGAACGTTTCATTGTATGTTAAAGGATGAAGTGAAACGTATAAAGATTTGCTAAATGTGAAGTATATAAACTTTCTGTGAACAAAAGGCATTTTTCTAAATAAGGGCTTTGGAGAGTGACTGGTTTGTACAGAAAAAGACTTGACTGGTGTGTGGGGTGCTAAACAAGAAGATTGGTTCAGCTCCTTGTTGCCAAAACATTTGCTAACGTCTACTAGTTGTTTATTTTCCGTTGCTGGTCTTTTTTTCAGCCCTTAGCTCAATCAGGGGGGAGCAGGGGAAAAAATGAAGTTAAAAGCAAGAGAAAGAAACAGGTGACTCAGACCTCGGTATCTACACAAACCCACAGAACAGAGAGACACCCAGCACCGTAGTTAGAAGTAAAATGTAATGAGGAGGCAGGACAGACTTTGCTGACCAGGTGCAGAAGGACAAACGTACTGACCAGCCCTGGCTAACGCACATCCAGCCCCTTTGAACTGCGTACCTTTCTGTTTTCATATATCTAATATTTCCAAATCACCTTGATCCCCACCTTCCCCCGCTGCTGGTTCCTTCCCTAAACATCCCTAGTAAGTTCTGAACAATCCTGTGATGCTCTTCCCTCATTGTATAACCCCTTCCTCAGGTAATCCCTGACTCAGACTATATTTGCTGCTGGTAATGCTCGTTGGAGAGAATCTGAGAGACCTGGGAAGACATTGCTGGTGGCAAATGAGGCAAAAAAGGCACTGGCTAACTGAATATTATGTATCTTTGCCATTAAGCAAGGGACCCACACTTTCTTTGGTCAGCCTTTTGCCACTGAAGTAAGAGAAACAACTCTTCTTTTAGCTCTTTAAGTCTCCTACGAACATGAACTAGCAGCGAGTTTTGGCTTTTCTAACACCATCCCCATAGGCCTTGGTGGTGTTTCTAAATTCCTCCATTGTAACCTCTATCTATCACAGTTATTCAGGCTTTTTGTTTTGATGCACTCATAGTCTCCCTTAACCATATGAATGAGCTAGAAGTGTCCAGGGGCTGGATGAGCCTTGGCAGTTTCTCCTCCTCAGCATCCCTGATCCAAGCCCAGGGCAAGCAGCAAATCTCTCTGGACAAGGAGATGGTGGTTCTTCTTGTCATCTGGCTCTGGGGTTCTCCACATTAAGGTGTCAGACCCCAAGGCAGTGGTTCTGAAATGATGTCCTGGTCACAAGTAGCGTGGGCAGCTCTACCAGCCTGCTTTAGAGGAGTGGTTTAATTCATGGACACATAGTGAAATGACCTTGGAAACAGGATGAAATGGGCCTTTGAGACTTCATGTGAGATCTCAGGGTTTTTTCCTTTTTTTTTTTTTTTTTAAATAATTATTTAGCCTCATTGATAGTGGAAAAGTCACATGTCAGGTCCTCTTCCTACTGAGAAAGCAGGTCCTATCCCTGATACTTACCTTGATTGGCTATGCCTTGGGACTTTGTGAATGGGATGGGTGTGGGCTCCTTTGTGGACCTACCAAGTGTCAGTGTGTGTTCTCTATCATTTGAGACCTTTGGAAGGATGCATATTGACAGTACAGATATACCTGAGTGGGTTTAAAGAGGTTTTTTGGATGACATGGTAACCCCTTGACTGACTTGACCAGAATCTGTGGTAAATCAGATTCCTTTCTGCTTAAAAAAAAAAGTACTGTATGTAGCTGTAATTTTAGCCTACAATTTAAATCCCCTTTCTTTGTGTCGCCTGGTATAATGGATTGATCTTTGCATGTCTGCATTATATAGATATAATTGTCTCTCCTTTGAAATTCATGTTCTCTTATTCACATGAGTAACTGTCTTCCCTTGTTCTCTATGTTTTTTTCCAAGATAAATTATTTTATGCAACAGTACTTGAAATGCTACATTTTAAGCATTAAATTAACCTTGGATACGAGAAGTAGATCGGCAGCATTCTACTGTGAAAGGATTTCTATTAAATAATTGACAGATTCTTTTAAAGCACTGTTTAAGCTCTTGAAGGCTATGACATCCACTTCAATTTATGGAATTTGGGTTTGAGCAAAATGATGCACTTAGCTTGAACTTGGCCAATTAGTGCACATATTCATTAGAAATAATTTCATTTGAGTTCTGCAATTGTACATTTTTTATAAAAATGTAAAGTAGTTTGTGTTTATTATATTCTAGACCTGCTGTGAACAGGAACACAGGAAATCTCTGCGGATAAACTGGAATAGTGTTAAAATCCATAGTAGGAAGCAGTATTGCACAAGGAAACTTGAACGGCTTTTGAAATGTCCCCAGGGTGGTTGCTCTGGGAAGCACAGCACTGCACTTCTGTCATCACCTGGAGGTGGTATTAGCATGTTGCTGACCATGGATGCTCTTTGGTCATGTCCTGGATGTGGTATCTTCTTTCCAACCCTGAGGCAACAGAGCTTATTAATGAGTATTTATTTCAAAATAAAAATCCATCGTGTCCATGGGATTCCCTTTACCCAAATACTGGTGGATAACACTCATACAAGCCCAGCAGCTTAGTGAGGCGGGATTTCCCCTTATAAATCTTACCAATTCTTTACAAACAAAGTGTATTTGTCCATATGCTCAGAATTTATTCTATATTACGGACTGCCAAGGGGGTCACTCGCGAGCCCAGATATCTTCTGGAAGCCTTCCTGTAGATGGGAGCTGTGTTAGCAGAGCTGCAAGGCCTCTGGCAGAGCAGCTGTTTGTGGGTAGGAAGCCTTTGCCAGTAGTTTTGTAGATTCACTTTTGAGAGAGTGCTACCCAGTCTGGTGTTTTATTAGCAGCACCGCTTTGGTCCAGTATTTCTTGTGTATTGACACTGTAAAGGATGTCAGAGATGTGGGAATCTTCCCACAATCTTCATTGGAAGAGACCAATACAAGAAAATCACTGAGCATTTTTTGCCTACCCCCATGTGCTCCTGTCAAGCAGTCCTTTCGATTCCTTTGCTGGTCTCCTCCTTCTGATGTTTTTAAAGAACTTTTTACTATGAAGTTGAGTAAGATGCTGTTTAAATTAATTTCCATCCTCTTAATTTCTTGTTTACATTTGAACTGCTATTTCGTATGGCTTTTATGTTGTCTGCAAGTGGGCAAGCTTTCCATTTCTCTAAATTCTGACCTTTTCCTTCTGACAGCCTTCTTTACTCCCTGTTGAGTCAAGCAAGAATTAATAGGGTTGGGGGTTTTTTCTTTTTTTCCCTTCTGGTCCATGTTTTGTCTTGGCTTCTAATGCAGTATTCTGGATAGCTTTTACATTGTAGATTTGATTATTCCTGCTTTTGGGGCTGTTCTTTTCATCTTTTTCTTGACTAATAGCCTTCTTTTTATGCTGTTCCATTTCTTCAGTTTTATCTAGTGCTTTCTTCGCTCACCTGCTCTTGTCTGTAGTAACCTAATTGTGTTGTGATCGCTGCTAAAGAACAACTCTTCCAGTGATTCCACTTGAACTGGTTCCCAAGCACCACTTGAGTCTAAATCCAAAATAGCATCTCTTGTGTGGATTCCTGTACAAGTTTTTCTAGGAAGTTTGTTTCTGCATCTCATCTTGGTGAACTGATGACCCTTTCTGTATGTAGATAATCAAACTCTTCCTATTGCTACCTGTCCGAAATTTATAGTTTCTGGGCTCAGCATTTCATAATCACAGTCATTGCCCTGATGGAGGTCAGTAATACCGATTCCAGTGGGATTCCTAACCTCAAGGATTCTTTCATGCTTCTTTTTTCCTACCACACCTTCATGCTGTGCACTACAAACATAGGTAATTCTTTAAATATATTGGAACACACCAATAGATGTGGCTCTGTTGTTCTTGCAAAGTTGATAACTCCGCATTAGTCATCCCATTGTTGAAAGACTGTTTTCACTGGGTCTTTGGAATGTCTGTTGCTATTGGGGTGTTTATTAGATGTCCAGCATTGCACTTGATCCCCTTACCAGGACTCCAGATTCACTAGTTTGACCAGAGCATGCCTGCTTTATGGAAGCTGCTGCAGTCCCAGCCCTGAAATCAGGAAGGGGGACCTGGTGTTCCATGGAGCCACATCTTTCCTCATGGACTCCTGTCTAGGTCAAGACCTCTTCTGTTCATGTAGAACATCACCATTGCACTGACATACCTTCCTGGGCTGCACCTCTAGACCTCCCGCTATGCCAACCAGTTAGTCCCTGTTTGCACCACTTGTCATTTAGTATTTGTGGGTGTAAGGAACAGGTCTGATGGGAGCCTGCTCTGTCATTTCTCTCCTGACAGTTGAGTATCTGTCCTTTAAAAAAAAAGACTTGAGACAAGTATCATCTTGTTGCCTGTGTTTATCAAAACTATCTTCATCTAACTGTTAGAAATCGAAAGCAGAAATGACTAGAAGAGTAAAACAGTAACAGCAAGAAATTTTGAAAAGCTTTTCAAAGATGAGATGTTGAATTCTGATGCCTTAAAGCTGTTGCGTTGCTTTTCTGTTCAGGACGACTGCTGTAAATAAGTGCTGCAAAAATTAGCCTGTCAAAAACGATACATGAAGAATGCACTCTTTAAAAACCCCCACACTAAAATACCCTCTGAACGCTCCAGTATCAAGGCAGCTTTCTGCTGTTTTATTGACTTAAGCCAGCAAAATCTGCCTGGTCCACAAGTCAATTCTGTTTATCTCAGAATCATCAAATCATAGAATGGTTTAGGTTGGAAGGGGCCTTAAAGACCATCCAGTTTCAAGCCCCCTGCTATGGGCTGGGACACCTCTTACCAGACCAGGTTGCTCAAAGCCCCATCTGGCCTGGCCTTCAACACTTCAGGGAAGAGGAGTCCACAACTTCCCTGGGCAGCCTGTTCCAGTGTCCACCCATCCTCACAATAAAGAATTTCTTCCTGATACCTATTCTAAATCTCCCCTCTTTCAATTTAATACTGTTATCCCTCATCCTGTCACTGCATTCTCTCATAAAGAGTCTCTTTTCACCTTTCCTGTAGCCCCCTTTAAGTACTAGAATGGGCTACAAGGTCTCCCTGGAGCCTTGTCTACTCCAGGCTGAAGAACCCCAACTTTCTCAGCTTGTCTTCATAGCAGAGGTGCTCCAGCCCTCTTATCATCTTCATGGTCTCATCTGGACTTGCATCAACAGGCCTTTGTGCTTCTTATGTTGAGGGCCCCAGAGCTAGACACAGCCCTGCATGTGTGAGGTCTCACCTAAGTGGAACAGAGGAGCAGAATCTCCTCCCTTGCCTTGCTGGCCATGTTGCTTCTGATGAAGCTCAGGATGTGGGCGGCTTTCTGGGCTGCGAGCACACATTGCTGGCTCATGTTGAGCTTTTTAACAACCCACACCCCCAAGTCCTTCTCCTCAGGGCTGCTCTCGTATCCATTGTCCACCCAGTCCAGGTAGATGGTATCAGTTGCTCTTCCCTTATCAACCAATGCTGTAATGCTGTCAGAGAAGGCCACCAAATTGTCAGGCATGATTTGTCCTTGGTGAAGTCATGTTGGCTATCACCACTTAACCTGTGTGTGCATGAGCAGAGTTTCCAGGAGGATCGGCTCCATGATCTTGCCAGGCACACAGGCAAAACTCAACAGCCTGTAGTTGCTGTAGTCTTCCTTTTTTCCTTTTTATAAAATAGGGGTGATGTTTACCCTTTTCAGTCAACGGGAACTTCACTGGACGGCCACAACTTCTCACATATGGTGGCTAGTGGCTTGGAATTTCATCCGCCAGTTCCTTCAAGACCCACGGATGAATCTCACCAAGTCCCATGTGTACCTTCAGGTGTCTTAGATGGTTTGGAACCTGGTCATCTCCTACAGTGGGTGGTTCCTCATTCTCAGTCCCTGCCTTTGCCTTCTGCTACTTGGTCAGTGGGGCTGGAGCACTTGTTGGTGAAGAGTGGAGCCAGAATGTCATTGAGTACCTGAGTCTTTTCCACATCCCTGGTGACCAGGGATCAGATCTCGTGTTCTGGAGAGGACCCGCATTTTCCCTTGCTATACATCTTGCTATGTATTGTTTAACAAGTATGTTAATTCAGATTGCCTTAATTACTGTTGCAGATATTTTGGATTCCCCCGATAGGGTTTCACTAATATTTTCTTAAGAATTTTTTTGATGTGGGATTGAAAAGCTGTTTCATTTTGTAAAAAGAACAGGCATATCCCTGTGCTTTGGGGTTTTTTTGCAGCATTCTTCAGTCCCCAACAATTTAAGGAGGGTTGGGAACAATGGATAGGGCTTCAAAAAAGCCTTGATTTCTGTACTGCGTGGTAGCCTTGGCTGTTTCTCTAGAGGTCTGTGAAGTACTGTGTATTTCAGAGTTACAAACAGAGAGCAAGTAATCACAGAGATGCCAGACACAGTTTGAAATACAGTCATGTAATCCTTCGTATAACTCGTGAAGCGTGAGTTATGGCATTATTTCAGTCTGGAACTTCATCCATCTTTTTGTCTTGCTTCTCTGAGGAGTACTGGTTTAAAGTAGAAACCTCAGTTTTCTGTTACAGAGAAGGTATTGAAACGCAGGTAAGAATTACATTTCTTAGAAGTACATTAATGACAGCAAACAATATGTGCTTTTCTACCACTGAGTGTTGTAATTACATCTGAGGCCTCGAGAGTAAGCAGCTCTGTAATTTTTAATATTATTCTAATTTTTCATACAGAAGTGTGATGGATGCCTTGTTCTTCATCAGCCCTGTTATTAAGAGACTGCTGGATATCCGGAAGAACACTTCACCATTAACTTTAAACATGTGTGTAATGACACACGTATCTTTTGGGTACGGTGCTGCTATTAGTTTTCTAATACCATGTTGTCAAATTCCTGTGAATATTGCATTTCAAATAGTTAAAAGCTAATTTAGTTAAAATCTCTGGGACTGTTTGCCATTGCAAGTTGTTAAGCAGCAGGAGTCAGAGACAGTAGTCTTACCTTAACGCTTGGAAAATAGTTACAAACAAATGTTCATCATTATCCTGGTGGAAATATGGAAGCAATACAACTTAACAGCAGGATGGTTCTTGCAGGATTCATGCAGCATCTGATAACAGTGGCCTTAATTGCTCTTTCTTTGTGCAACTCTTCTATGGGAGCTGATAGCCTATTTTTCTTGTATTCTCCCCTTTTTATCTGACCCTGTCTTAGTGGATAACTGTCCTGATGTCTGCTGAGGTTTGTACAGAACTTTGCTGCCCTACATTTTATAAAGCAGGAGAAGAGAGAGAAGACAGAGGCTGTGGATGGACACCTTTCATATCAGCCAACCTCTCTTCAGTGCAGCCTGTTTTAGATGACTCTACTTCATCCAAGATTATTTTGTTTTTCCTTTTTATGATATGCATTCTGTGTTTGCTGGAGCAGTTGTGTGGCCATAGAAGTACTCCTGAGCCCATAGTGCCATGGAAACGAGCTCCATTGGCTTCATACTGTTGTAACGTAGATGGCTTGCTTAGGAACCTGAAAATATCCCACTCTTGTGTCGTGTTTGCAAATACATTACAAAATGCATTACATTAAAACATTGCCCATTTTTCATGGCTATGTGAACAACATATATAAAGATCACAATCCCTCTGCTCCATATGAAGGGATATTCATCTAGGTGGCTGTGGCACCTGCCCCCATCCCAAAAGTCAAATAACCAGAATATGGCTACTCTTTTTCAGAAAGAACAAATCCATACATTCTTCCTGGGATTAAGTAACAAGAAGTAGTGAGGGTGCTCTTCTTCCAAAACATACTCAGGTATTCATAAGGGATTTCATCTTCTGGGATTCCATCAAGAGAAGAATGGCAGCCGGAGGGCATCTGATAGATGGTGATAAGCACAGAGCATCTTAGGGTACCCGAAGGCAGCGTATGTGAGATCCTCATAGCACCCACAGGAACACCAATAAAAGCATGGGCATAGATGGCCCAGCTCTTTTACCCTGCTCTCATTGGATCTGGACTGAATTTCACCAGTGAAAAGACATTTATGTGCCTTGCCTTTCTAGAGTGACAAGCACACCACTTTGGCAGATCTCTCAGATATTATCACAAGCTCTTTCATCCTTTGCCCAAGGATCATAACGAGTTGTCAGTTGAGACCTTGGGCTTTACTTGGGCTTTACCTTGGGTTTTTATCTTCTACTCAGCAGCTATGCCAGCTTGAAGTTAGTTATCAAATCTCGTTCAACACGCACAGAGAATTGACATTCTCTGGTGGAGCACCCACATCCCTGGCGCCTCCAGTTGCTGACATCAAGACCTGCAGAATCCTGGGGCTGACAGTCTGCTCTTCAGTTCCTGAGGCTGAGGTCACCCACTGTGAACAGAGTCAGATCTCACACAAAATTGTGAAGATAAGGATTGAACAAGGAGATAGGGTAGCCTGCATCGGTCAGGCACAGGGCCAATCAGACAAGGGTTCTGACCTGCTTACAGTTGTCTAACCCTATATATTCCCCCTTCTCTCTCTTTCTCCATGCTTTTCCTTTCCCCATGCTCTTTGATCTCTTCATTTCTCCACTCGTATGTACTCCTAAATGAACAACCCATCTTTGCTTACCTTTTCCCCATTGGTCATGGTTTTACTATATCTGTATCCAAATTTGCTATTTCTGATACTGTTACCTGGGTCATCTGGGCCATGTGTGCTACTGCATTACCTGAGTCCTGTTGGCCTTGTAGAATTGTGGTCCCCAAATGGTCCCCAGTGTACACCTCTGGAACGTGTCCGTCTCTCACATTACTCCCCCTTTTTATCATGTGTGAAATCCAGCCATCCCTCGCAGGGCTGGGTATAATTTTTTTCAGCTCTTCATTCTGTTATTTATGTTCAGCAGTTTCTGCTGGTGAAACTGATAAACTTTGTGGGAAGACGTCCCTCCTCAATTTTCTCTAGTAACAGTAATATGACTGTGTGGAAAATTCAGAGTATATTTTTGTGATTTAAATAGGAATTGGCACCGTTGTCAGGAAAATAATTAACTCAAGTCCAGTAGTAAACAATAATATGCTTTGGCGCATAGACTGAGAAATAAACAAAATGCAGAATAAAATTGCAGGAACAAAATACATGCTCTGACTGTCAAATCAGTTTTCAAACGTCGTTTTTCTCTTTTAAGATTTTTTTTTCCCTTCAGATACAACAGCTGTTTAATGTAAGAATGTGAATCAAAAGAGTGCAGGAGATGTTTCATTTTTCTGTGCATTTCATTGTCAGCAAAATAAATTGTAGCCTTGACTCTATCACACTTTTGCTTGCTTTTATGGATTCTGTAGGGCTTCTCCAGACTGGCTTTGCTCTTCTATATCCTCTCTAATGCCTTTATGCTTGAGCAGTCACTTCTTGCAAAATCCGGTTGTTTTGATTGAGACAGAAATAAGAGATTTTCATTTGAGATGGAGATCCCCTTACTTAGCTTTTTTTTTTGGTTGGTTTTTTTTTTTCCCTTGGGGAAGGGATTTTAGGGAGAGGTTAAGAAGACGGAGCAACCAGAAGGCCCTGTCTGAGCATCCTTTCAGACACCTTTAAACCTGTTAAAAATAAACAGAAGTGTTCTACTTTGTTTAGTTTTACCCTCAAATTTCTCAGTCCCGTCTCAAGCTTTTTTTGCCTGTTGTGTGTTTGCAGTGGCTTTTGGCTTCAGGTATGAATTGATCACCATCATCATCTCATGTAAAATCGTTGCTATTCTGTTTCTTTTATCCAAGTTACCTGTGTATTGGTAACCACAGTTACCTGATGGATTGACACAGTCCAGCAGTTTTCTTCCTGGTGTCATCCTATTGTCGCCTTTTTCTAAGGGAAAATATCATAAATAACTGCATGTCATTGGAGCTTGGTTCCGTCTCGGGGAAATGACAGTGTTTGCCCCCTCATCTCGGGAGGGTGGCTGTTTGAGAACAATGCTCTGCATGCTGCAAAACACTCTTTTCTTCCCCTAAAATGTGCAACCAGCTTCTAACTATAAAGACATTCACCTGCTGTGGGCAACAGGCTCACTGGATTTTTTCGCAGCACTGAGCAAACTGCAGAAGGTTTTGCATGTGTCCTTGAAAAGCTTTTCCTACTGTAGTTTTTAAAGGCTTGGTTTGTCGTTTTGGAACACTTGACGTCTCCTTCCTTTCTTTTTCTCCCCCAGTTTGCAGCCCGCTGCACGCTTCACACAGAAGTGAAGTGTATGCCATCCCACCCAGGGTATTTTCTGTCCTCCTGTTCGTAGCCAGACTCAAGAGGGTCACTTTGCCAATTTACAGGTGACAGGTATTGTGTTGGAAAAACTTAGGCAGTCGTGCATCGTCATTAATGGCATCAATTCCTGTGCATGAAATGTACTGTTTTATTCGAAATTAAAAGTAAAAAAGGCAGGACAACAAGTTAAAATTTGCAAGACAGCACGTGGCTGCACACAGACTGTATTTACATAAATGGATGTGTTTCTGAAAACCAGGTCATGAATGAACTGAGAATTTCTTATAAATCCCATGTGAAGTGCTTCAGATTTTTAGATATTGATTTTGCTTTTTCTTTTCTCCCCCTCTCCTTTCTTCTGTCTTGTGTCTTATGTTGAAGATACAGAGGAAGATTTTTCCTAACAATTTCCTAGGCGTTCTTCAGGATAAACGCTGCAATGCTTATAATCTGCAAACCAAACAGTAATTTACTCTTTGACCTTAAATGATTAACTGACTTCAAAATGCTATCACAACATTTGAGTGTGTTCTGTTTGTTGTGAAGTGAGAGAGCCAGATGAGGAACCAGAAGAAAAGAAATCAGAGTTTAGGCAAGTAATTTCTGGCTTTAATAGGGAAAAGGTAGACAAATGATTTATGAAAATTCTGAGGATAATATGAAGGATTTTTTAGTTCCTCACTGCAGTCTTACTTTCAAACACTAGGGCGAGCTCATGATTCATGGTTTCTTTTTTGTCAGAGGCTTGTTTGAATAGCCAAGCCTCCTTATGTTCTCCTAACCATAAATAAAAGAGAAACTTTAAAGAAAATACTGCCTTCTACTGCATATTGGAGCGAATTTTTTTTTTTTTTTGGCTAAGTGAAGTTGAAGTGTAATTTAAGACAAGAATTAAATAATAATCTCAATACCGAATTAGCAAAACTCTATTTTTTACAGATCGTTGTCTATTGGGGTTTTTTGGCTGGTAACAGTTCCAGGTGTTTTGGAGCTAATTTATTTGATGTAGGCTTTTCTTTTTTGTTAGTTTGTTTGGTTTTTGTGTTTGTTGTTTTGTTTTCCATCTGAGAGCAGCTCTCTCTCAAGATTTTTAGTGTAATGTTAGAATTTTTATCATGCATTTTTGGAATATTTTCACTGTCGTAGCGGGTCCCAACTATTCTAAATTTCCGTTGCGCTATTCGGGAGCATTTGGGTAAATGAACCACAAACAGTAGTAGCATTTCCGTTCCTTGATTGGATGAGCAATTCTGGCATGAATAACATAGTTGTGTGTGTACAGATATAGTCTTTGGAGCCTCAAATATGCACCCAGGAGATCTTGAAACTAATTTCTTATAAGTATTTCTGCTAAAAAAAGGAATGCTTGGCTATTTGCTGAGAGCCAATGTAAAAGGATGTCTGTCCCAAGCTCCTGCAGGAATTCAAGCCCAGTTGAATTTGTTACGCTGTAATTTGAATCAGTTCCAGTCCAGCCGTTTACAAACCTGGTTGGGTTTTGTAACCAGACCGTGTGAAAAATTAAGTTTATTGAGATCTGCAGAAAACATACGATAATTGAAAATGATTAATGTTTGGATTGAAAAATAGGGCTGAAATTAGCACAGGGTTTACAGGCATTTACTCAGTCAGGTGTACGTGCACATGTTAAGAACAACCCTATGGTTTCTGTGGCTGCTTTCCTGACCATTTTTTCAGTCTTCAGCATCTCTACCATCAAATACAAGGCAACTGTGCTGTATATTTGCACCATAGCCCCGGATTCTGTCAAACTCCCAAACACTTTTGTTGAATGCATTTGACTTGGGATGGGATTAACTGATCCAGACCCTGCTGCGGGGTTTGGAGTCCAACAATTGGAGGTAATTCCATAATTTGGAGCACCAGCAGGATGATATTGTGTTGGTTTTTAGCCTATTGTCTATCCAGGCCATACTGACTATTTCAAAAGAAGGTGCAAGAAGATCTGAGCGGACAGGTCTGGCAAAACCTTACTTCTGGTTTTAAATATACTTTGTAATGGCACCCAGCAGACCTCACTTTGATTGAATTCTCTCTTATTTTAACCACGGTTACGATGGTGGGGAAATCTGTCCATGTCTAGAAGAGTTTAAAAACAA
Source organism: Nycticryphes semicollaris (assembly GCA_013400055.1). Classification (NCBI taxonomy): domain Eukaryota; kingdom Metazoa; phylum Chordata; class Aves; order Charadriiformes; family Rostratulidae; genus Nycticryphes; species Nycticryphes semicollaris. Next base: position 512,558 of record VXBJ01000248.1, on the reverse strand, counting down.
AGATTCACAGAAATTGAGTGAGGGGTGAGTTTAGTGAAGTCCATGAGTGGCAAGTGTTTTGAATCAGAGAAGAAATAAGTTACAGTTCGTCTGTATCTCACATGGATCAGTGTGGGTCACACGGGTTTTGCTGCACAAGGGAGCCTCTAGAAGATCTGATTAGTTTGGCTGTTACCATTTTACCAATTAATTTCCTCGCATTTTAAATCAGAGTGAGGGGGAAGAGCCTAGTGGGCTTTCAATGACAGGGGCTTCACAGGACTGGGCTGTAAGGGTAGGAGGGTCAGAGCATAATACTGCCTACTTGCATCCGAAGAGGTGTCTGCAGTCTTTTTGTTTTCTCCTATTGTTTGTGGATGTTTTCAAAGTTTAATCCTTTATTTGTTAAGATCTAAACCCCTCTTATGTTTATGCATGAGCAATTATCTATTTACTCCAGCACAGATAAGAGGCTATAAGGTTACAATTGTTGCTAACGTATCTTTGAATGGCGGTTCTTTTGATTGCTCTGTTTTTTGGGACATTTGTTTCCCTCTAACAATGCTGTTCCTTTTTTGAAAAACTGTTCTCATTAGTGTTATGTCATTTAACAATAATGTCTAATTGTTAGAGCCTCTGCTTCCCTCCGCATTCATCCAGATGTACGGGGAGATTTTGTTTGTGTTACAGGATTGTTTAGTGAAAACCTTCACAGAAGTGGCACTGAATTGGAAAGTGGAGTAGGGATTAAATAATTGGTTACAACAAGAACATTCAATTGAAATTAGGCACAGTGAAATTCAGGAGAGCGTGGGGGAAGTAAAAATTATTTTTAATTGAGATTCTGTAGAAAAAGTAAAGCCAAATCTTTGCACTTAAGACAGTTTGTAATTTACAGTTAATCTACAATTAAAACTTTCAGATGTTAAGGGTGCTCATCTGCTATAATAGCACAGTTGTGTTTTGACTCCAGTGTCAGTTTTGTTCTTCTCTCCTGTAACAGACAGTCCCTGAACCTTGAATCTCTTTCAAAATTCAGAGGTATTTAAAATTTGGATTTAAAATGTTTTCTGCCTGAGGGCTGTTCCTACTTCACGTATTTGTCGAATTTGAATGAAGACCTTGAGGTCTGTCCAACCATCAAAGGTATTGGAATTTGCTGTTCTGGAGAAACATTAAAATTTTTCACTGGGGGAAGGGAAAGGTAAAATTCCAATGGAAATTGTATCCTGTCTTTCCAGCAGCCCTAGGAAGCACTTGTCATTCTGTTTCTGTTCTTACTGAAGGCATGTCTTGGATATTAGAAGCTTGTTATAAATTACAAATGTCCATAAGGTTGCTTTGAAACATGTGCATCTCTGAAATATTCCCGTGCTCTCTTTAGGATCATCACTCAAACTTTATCAAAAATATCTACGGACTTGTGTTTGTGGTGTTTTTAATAGAAGCTAATTTTAGATACTAAAACCAGCTGAACTGGAGGATTAGTCTTTCCTTCTTTTTTTTTTTTTTTTTGTGGAGGCATAAAGCCAAGATCATCATTACAAGGTTGCACAGTTTGTTGCCTGCGTAGGCCTGGGGAGCAGATGGAGGGAGGTGTAGGGACTCTCTCAAGTAGAACTGGCTGGGAAACCGTACATCTGCTTTGTGAAAAAAAAAACAAAACCAAACCCAAAAAACTAAAAACGGGGACGTTTTTGAAATCTGTGTGGCTGCTAATGTGGAGCTGGGCATGGTGCTTCCATGATGGATTGGGAGAGAAAGGAGCCTTCCCGCGACAGCCGGCTTCGCTGTTGAAGACAAGCTCTGAGTGATGTCAGATGCTGTATTCGCAGCAAGATGGGAGCCCAGGTGTTGTCCTCCCCGAGTGATAAAACACTGGGAGGGGGAACGTGTTCGCGGGCGTAATTTGTTTTAAAGCTTTTTTAAGTCATTCTTCATTTTCTAGCAATTTAAGGGGACAATGCCTTTACGCATAGTGTCACCGCAGAGCTGCTCTACCCGGGTTTGTAAGAAATTCTGAGTCAACATTAGCTTCACCCACTTAATGCTGAAGGAGGTTCTGTGACCCCAGCACTTAGAGATCCGTGGTTTCAGGTTGACAGGGGGGAAGTGATCTTGCTTGAGCCAACCTTCCCTCTACTTGGCGAAGTTGTTGGAAATACAGAATTAGAGAACTGTGTCTTTGCTTGTTAGAATTATAGAACCATTTAGGTTGGAAGGAGGTCTCTAGTCCAACCTCTGCCCCAAGCAGGATTCACTTCAAAGTCAGATCATGTGGCTTGAGGTTTTCATAAGCTGGGTGCTGAAAATCCCTGAGGACAGAGATTCCACAAAGACTCCAGACACCTGTCCTGCTGCTGCACCAGTCTCATCCTGAAAAAAGCCATTCCTTCATGAGCCCCCGAAATTCCCCTTGCTGCAGTTTGTGTCCTTTGCCTCTTGTCCCTTTAGTGTACACCTCCGAGGATAGTCTGGGTTTGTCTTCCCCATAACCTTCTGCTAGATTGCTGAAGGCAGAAATTCAATTCCTTCCAATAGCCTTTCTTACTTGCTGCAGTAGGAACAGAAAAGGAGGATGAATGCAGCCAAAGGAAGACTCATTTTAAGATGACCGTATATTCATGGCCATTTTTGACTGCTGACCCAAGTCATCCAATAGAACAGATCTCACCAGCATGCCTGTATCCTCCCAGCTAATTCCTCTAAGCAACACATAGGAGAGAGTGGAATTTTCCTGCTTTTTATTTTAAATGTTCTAAATTAGATAATTACTTAGAGCCCTGACAGATTTACAAGAGTAATTGCCTACTTTTATGATGCGGCAGTACTGAAAACAAAGATTACTTGATCTAAATCATGTCTTGAAAAAGAAAGTCTTGCTGAATGTGTTTGAATAACAGCTGAGAAATACACTCTCTGAAGTCCTACTGGTCACTGGGGAAGAGCCAGTTTAGCATCTGGCCAAGCCAGCTCCTGGGAAGCTGCACAGAGGAACTGGGGATGCACAAAGCATGAGACCCCTTGGTACGCAGAGAATGAAATGGAAGAAGGGAAGGACTACGGTGGGGAAGCAAGTAAGAGGGTCGAGAAAAATGCATAAAGGGCCTTGATGAATCCTTCATGCCAGTCAGCAAGCTGAGTTGAAATCAGATTCTTTTTTTTTCTCTTCTGTTTTTTTTTTTCCCCTTCACTTCCAGTCCTTCCAAATAGCTTTGCTTGTTCCATCAGTATCGACCCTGAGGTGAATTTGATCTATTGCAGCTACTGTGAGGCACTCTGTCCTCTCTCATGTTGACTGGGGGCTGTTTTGGACTGCTAAAGCTCTAGGGCACTCCAGAGGAAGAGCCTACGTTGGAAAAAAATAATAAAATACAAAATTGTAGGAAATTAGTGTCTTGCCATTGTGACACTCTGCTCAAGTATTTTTCTGTCTCTCCTCCCAACCATGCAATGTCATAAGAGCAGTTGCAAATCAAACTGCAGGTTTTTGGCCTATCTGTCCCTTCCTGGGAAACCAAGGATGCCAATTTAGAGTAGCACCCAGCTAAATCTCTTACTGTCTTTAGTACTGCTATTGCACGCATTGAAATGGATTCTGGAGCCAGGCGATTTTAGCTTTGAGCCAGTGTTATTGTAATCACTTCAGAGGCGCTTTTTCCTGTCCTTTGCAGAATGGAGGTGCTGGGAGAGCTAATAATGGGCTCTTCTGCACACCCACTAAATCTGCACCAAAACCAACCTGCCTTCAAAATAAGAGAGTTTTTATACTAAGAGCTTCTACCCTGAAAGCAAGCACTGCAGTTTCTCTGCAAAGTGAATCCAATGGTTTGAGGGCACCGCAACACAACAGGTAACTTAAGGAGCTGGATGGATTTTTTTCTCGCAACAGGGATCGTCTGACTTCGAACTAGTTGCTGAGCTTCTGCTGACTGAGCTTGCCTTGCCACTGCATGAGGAAGGTAGCATTTAGAGAGCGATTTGTGCCATCTGTTTCAGAGAAGTATCTCAAACAGGTGGAATAAGTTCCCTCCTGGAAATGCCTGGGTCTCCATTTACTGATAATGGATGTCTAGAAGAATAGCTGGGACCCAATAGCCAGATTGAGCTGAGCCGCTGGAACTTAACTGTCTACCTTAAGAGGAGTGAAATTCAATGAATTTACTCCTTCTTGAGTCTCATTTTAGTTTATTTGACAAACTCTGGTCGGACCACGCAATTAAACAAGCAGGATATTCTACTGAAGGTTGAAGGAAGAACATAAGCTTGTTGCAGAAGTAAGAGTAAGAGCTGGTCTCCTGCCTTATTCATGAAGAGATTGTCTTTACATTGAAGTAGACATTAGTAGCACTTACAATGACAAAACACACAGAGATACCAAAGTCTGCAGTATCTGTTCATAACATAATTTTACTGTTTACCAGTGAATTCAAAGTTACAACCTCCTGTAAAAGAGAATAGCATGTTGCGTAGGTTTTTAGGTTGTTGTTCTTCCAACTGCAGCTCCCTAATACAGGTCGGGGTTTTTTGGTTTGTTTTTTTTGGTCTCACAACCGCAATTTTCAAAAGACTGTGGAAGCAAGAGAACCTGAGCTTTGTTCAGCCATGGCTCTGGAAGATGAGGACAGTTGAAGAACATTGGCAGAGCCCTCTCTTTGTGGGGAAAGGCCAGGAGACAAGCAAAAATTAAAAGTTTTGATTTAACCATTCCAATACACTAACAACTCGTATTTCTTCTTGGAATTTCTCTGATACAGGGGACTGATACGCCTAGACATGCAGATACTGATATTGCTGCTCTTTTGATGCTGCTTACTGTTGCTGTTCCCCTGCTGAACCAGTGTGTTTTCAGTACCAGCCATCCCACTGCAAATTGCTATGGCGATAGAAATCCAGCACAAAAACAACCCCTCCCAACCATGTGAAGGTTTATTTACCCACATTAATTCAACTGCATACTTTCTCATGAATATTTTGGGGTATCAGTCTCAGAACAGAATGAACTGGAAAAAAAATTGCATTTAGTATGAAAAACATGGATGACAAAATGACAGATCCTGGATGCCCAGTCAGTCCTGAGGGGACTGGCTTGCAGAAAGAAGGTATTCTATATCTTTCAGAAACCATGGATCCTTCCAGTGACAACAAGGAACGCAGTCCCTGATGGGCTCATTTATTTTCTTGGAAAAGGAATCACCACAGACTCCGCTGTGCTAATCTGGGACGTGTCTACACTGACTAATTTGACTCGCTGCTTTCTAGACTCTGTGACTTACCATGTGAGTTAATTCCCAGGCCCTTTATAGGGGTCAAAAATCAGCTCCTTCTTGAGTGAAACTTGGGTTTGGTTCATTCCAGGATTTCCGTGATCAGTAGAGACAGGCCTGAGCTCCTCCTGTCCTCCAGGGCTGCCCCAGCAACCTCTGCGTTCTCAATCTTGCATGATGTGTCCTCCAATTTACATTTTAAAGACAGCTGGTTGGCTGCTGCATAGTCTGTTACCATCAGTATTTTGAGTTGTGAAAAGACGTTCACTGCAACAGGAATTATTATCTGACGGCCCCAGTAGTACCACATCGGTGAATCAAAACGCTCCTGAAGTGAATCCACCCATTTGGCAGGAGCTTCTCTGAGAGCCTGGGGTTGCTCCCTGGTGTATGTACATTTAGCTCTATAGAAATAGCAACACAAGGGAAAAAAAAAAACCACAATAAAGCCCCACCCAAAATGACACCTTTTGGTGTATTCAAACTTCTTAAAGTGCAAATGTTTAAACACAAGACTTGCTTTGTATAAATTCCTTGGTGCTGCTAGAATCATAGTCCTTCGAAATCATAGAATGGTTTAGGTTGGAAGGAACCTTAAAGATCATCTAGTTCCAACCTCCCTGTCTGGGACACGCCCTTGTCAAAAGTCTCTCTCCAGCTTTCTTGTAGGCCTCCTTCAGATACTGGAAGGCTGCCATAAGGTCTTCCCAGAGCCTTCTCTTCTCCAGGCTGAACAACCCCAACTCTCTCAGCTTGACTTCATAGGAGAGGTGCTCCAGCCCTCTGGTCATCTTCGTAGCCCTCCTCTGGATATGCTTCCATATTTTAGATGTTCTTCCTCAGCACTACTTCAAGTCCTTTAAATCACTCCATATTGTCTGAATGCTACTGCTGAATCACAGATTAAGGCCTTTTTTCCTTAAATCATTTTAACAGAGGTACACTTAAAGCGCTTTCAGTGTAGACGTTCTTTGTGAAAATATATAGAACTGAATTAAGTGTGATGATAAGCACTTTCTCTCCAATTAAATAATCCACCATGTAATTTATCACTGTTTTATTAACAAACTCATATCTCGACAAGTGATTTTTCATATCATCTTTTAATTAAAGCTGATTGGTGTCTCTGTGGAAACTCTTAAGATGAACTACCATTACCATACATCCATAATCAATCACTTGTAGCATGTCAACAGCCCAGTAACTGCAAATGGTTTTTCAACTATTTGTTAAGAAACGTTTGTTCAATTTCCCCATTTACAAGTGAATCTCTGTTCTGACAATGCACCTTGGAAATCAATCTGAGTCTAAACTTTGTGGTTTACAGCCCAATCAGTCGAGCAATGATGGTGGCCTGTATGTTTACTGGAAAGTGAACTTATACTGTAAACACAGCTTGGAATGAAGGATGGGATCATTTTTGTGATTTGATTTTATAGGGCCTTTTCTGCTATGAAAACATCTTCTGGAAGGAAAGGAGGATGCCAAGAATAACGTCTTATGAATTGTTCCATTGGCTTCTCACCTCGGGAATGACTCACAGATAAGTTGGTTTGGGCGCTTGTGGCCTACAGGCAGTTGCATCATCTATATACATCATCCTTAAAGTCATAGCTGGGGGCCAGTGCAGGCATGGGTCTTCCCAGTCTCTTCTGTCCCTACCTGGAAGGCTTTACTCTGCACTTTCCTTCTTCCACCTGGCTGAATGATGAAAAGAGAAGGAAAGGCAAAACTACCAAGTGAACAATTTCTGGGATGAAGACAGTAGAGAGGTGTAAAAAGCTATGACACAAAGTATGGGCTTCTTTTTTCATTTGTGTTCCCCGGGTCACACATACCAGGTGTTAGCTGAGGTTGATCTCTGAGACATGAAAACGTTTTGTAGAATCAGCAACCAAGTGAAAGGTTTAACCATGGGATCTTAATATGCTGCAGAATTCTGGTCCTATGTCCTTCTCTGGTTTACTTTACCTCACCACTGCTAGGGCTCTCCTTAAGACAATTATCTAAACTTCATAAGCAAGATGCGGGCAGGTACCATCTTCTCTTTCACTGTACTCCAGAAGGACAGTATTTCTGGTTCAAGCTCGTTTTGTCATTCTTTTTGGATTGCAGTGGCATTGACTGAATTTCTTTTCATCACTTTTTTTCATCGCCACAATAAACTGACAGTAATTGGAAGATGGATAAATGAGTGTGATTCCAGGAGAAAAGCTCATCTGACCGTACGTGCCGGAGACTGTCAAGTGTTTTGAGAGACTTAGGCTTCTTTTAGTGATAAAGTAACAATTTATCATTCAAAGCTGGCCTGGGGGAGGTTTAGACAGGACATTCGGGAGCATGTCTTTGCTGAGAGGGTGGTCAGACACTGAAATAGGCTTCCTAGAGAGGCAGTCAATGCCCCATGCATGTTAGTGTTGTGGACAATGCCCTTAACAATATGCCTTAATTGGGTCAGGCAGTTGGACTAGATTATTGTAGGTCCCTTCCAACTGAAACAGTCTATTCTATTCTCTCCTGTTCTATATTCTATTCTATTTTTTTCTAATTTATGCAACAATATTTTGTATGTAATTTGAGAAAGGTAATTTTTCGTTAATGATTTATTAGTTTTTTTAATCTTCCTATCTGTTAATCTTCAGATTCCTTAATAGGATATAGATGGTTTGGAACACGATGCAAGAAAGAGATCTGAAATCCTTAGCATTCTGGCTTCTCATTCCACAAGTTCTGTGAAAGTCAGTGGCAAAGACCTACCCCCACACCAGCGGGAGATCAGCTCCATCAGTAGCTTCCACAGAGCCTGCACAAGAGAGGAACACTGTGAATGCCCTGAGAGCAGAAGAGCTTTGGCTAGAGCTGAGGCTTACTTGGAACAAGAGGCTTCCTGTCACCCTCTACTTGCACACTATTTCTGTTTCTCTTTTGGGTTGAAGTTTGCTCTGAAGACACACCGTGGTGAAATTGTGCAGTAGCTTTCTCTTCCCATCCTCAAAATGCAAAAAAAAACCAACCAAACAAACAAAAACTAAGCCAAAACTGAGAGCAACATCTACTCAGGGACAAACACTTACTGTTTCTCAGCTGTTGTAGAAATGTGCCAAAAAGGATGCAGTGCAGCCTAATTGAAGGGCAATTAATTCAAAATGAGTAAATAGTCCTGCCCATGCAGTCAGCTGTGTGAGCTTTGAGGCCTGTAGCTGGACAGACACCAGCATCTGTGTTGCAGCTTTCTTTGGCTGCTTTTATAATCTAATGAATGAAATAATGTAGTCAAAGGCTGTGATTGTAAGCTGTTGAGTGACGGTTTGCCAAGCATACTGTAATAGTAATTAAGACACAAAAGATAATAAAAATGTGGGTAATTGCATCATGGGCAACAGGGCTTAACTGTCGTCTGCAAGAGCCAGAGGAAATTTCTTCCCCTGTGAAGTGTTATTTTCTTGGATTGGAGGCCTGGTTTGACATTCTGTTTTTCTTCAAAGCGTCTTATTTTGGTCTCTTCAAGAGATGATGTATCAGAGAGCACTGAATCCTCCTAGGTAAATCATATGTGTGATGTGCATTTCTGTGTGATACACTGTGAAAATGATCACCGGCCTCTTTTCTGAAGCCTGTGTGATGAAACGTCCATTTTCAAATACTCTCATAGGGTCAGTCATTGGCAAGTCTTGCTTTGGTTGAGGGTGAAAATACCAGAAAATTGTTTTTCCTCCTCAACCATGTCCCTTCTGTGTGTGACTGGTGTTTTGGCTTGTGTTGTCCTTGGCAGTTTCAAAGCAAATAGCAACTTTGTTCTGCTACCACAAATCCAGTAGTTGATCAGTAACAGCTATGTAAGCACTTGGTTCATTATCCAGGTAACACAATAAAAGAATTGCTAATAGAGAGTCCCAGGAGTTAAGCACTTCTTACCCTGGGGCAGAAAACAGAGGAAGGTGCTTTATGTCCTGTAGCTGCTTCCCAAGCCCTTGTTTTACAGTGATTGATAGAAGAATACAAACGGCTAACTCCTGACATTTGGGTGAGATCTAATCCTAATGAATCCTCTGTGAGGAAGAGAGATGCTTGGCTTTTAAAACCCTTTCCAGAATTGAGCCTATGGCTCCAAGTTACTACCTCTCTTTTTGCTGTTATTATTCTAACAAGCAGCTTTATGTGGATCCCAAATGTCAGACTTAAAAAATGCTGACTGTACAGAGCATTTTTATCCAGACTGAACGCTGGAGCTGGTCACCAGAACTTGACCTCAGACTAAGTGTGTGCTAATAATAATGTGTTCATATGTCTGCTGGTGCTGGATCAAAAAAAAAATGTGAGTGGACAGGAGCCAGAACGCCACTTCTTCACAAATGAGAGAACGTAATTCCAAGTGAAGCTGCTCGTGAAGTGCAACAGCAGTTTCTCAAGCGCTGCTTCTCCCAGGAAATCCCACTTGAACTGGGTGGGTGGACAGTTAAAACAAAAAGAGAGAGATGAGGGTACTCGGGACTGCAATCCAGTCCTGCTTTACTCAAAACCAACCAGTGTGCCAGAGGGCTACTGGGTAAGTAAGTTCTGGTGTAACCCCAGCCTTACAGCAGTAGCAAATCTTGCAGCTTTCCCTAGAGTGTTAAGTTTTTATGATCATTGTTATAGCAGGATTTAACTGTAACTTGGAACAGTAAGTGATCAGCTCAGAAGAGAGAATTATTTTTAATTAGCTGTAATTGATTTTGGAAAGGATTACATCAGTGGTCTGAGACAATAAACCACTCAGAGCAGCTAATTTTTCTACTCTCCTGACTCAGTTATCAGAATTGGCCTTCCTCTCTCCACCAATTTTTTTGTAATAATTGGGACTAGCAAGACAGAGAATTTCCAATCTCTGCCCTGGTGAGAAGCTCCAGGAGGGCCTGACACAGAAAACAGTCTCTGCCTCGGTAACTGTGTTCTCATTCCTGATGTGGTGGTGTTTGGTGTGAAAACTGTTCAGACTTGGGGCTGCTTGCCCCATGGAGCTAACAGCTGAGCACGGCGATCACAATGGGAACTGGAGGAGGTGGAAGCAAGTAAATTGAAAAGAATAAATAAAACAGTACTAAACCAGCCTCAGATGCACAGACTTAAATACAAAGTCTCTCTCCGTGAGACCTGCACTTCTTTATCACTCTCTCAAACTGTGATATGGCCCAGTGGACTAGAAACTGTAAGACTGGGTTTCACTGGTGGAACAGTTCTCAGGCCTGCATGAGAAAGGCATACTGTAGATTATGCTCCCTTTCCTATGACCTTTCAGTGAGAACAAGGAGGAAAATGCAGGTGCAGAAAGAAAAATCTATTAAATGAAGTTTCTGCTAACATGCAACTTGCCGGAGCGGAGTGGAACAGGCGCTGCGCCATCGCTTTCCCTGGAGCTTCAGCAGAGTGTGGAAAGATGCTCCTTAGCCCTGTTAGGGAGCTGCAAGGACCAGAAGCTACCCCAAGTACAGACCAATGGTCTCTTTCTTTCTCCACTTGCCATCCTGCCCTGGCACACGGATTGTCTGCCCACTTCCATACTGCTCTTCTCCGAGCCAAGCTGAAGAAGGTTTTGTCACTTGGGTGATGTGTGCTTCTGTTTGTCTCAAACCCATCAGTGCACTGCACTGTGCAGAGTCTCTGGGAGACCGTGCAGGGCACAGGAGAGTTCAGAAAGATAACTGTTTGCCCCAAGTGAGAGTGCAAGGGTGAGAAATTTGTGGTATTTCACACTAACAACTGGAGTGTGAATGCTTTCGTATGAAGGGGAAACAGGGGAGACAAACTGGTCACCTCAGCTGGTCTCTATATACTTTGTGATCCAAATAAACAGTCTTCATACTACACTTACCACATAGTTATTGGACAGGTCTGAGGCCTGCAGGGAGTTGTGGCTGCAGCAATTATTTCCCTGGGTTGTACTCTTTGGGATGTGCCTGTGTTGTGGTTTAACCACAGCTAGACTCTAGGACCATGCAGCAGCTCCCCTCAGCTGGGATGGAGGGGAGAATCAGAAGAGTAAGAGTGGGAAAAAACTCATGGTTTGGGGTAAAGACAGTTTATAATACACTTTAATAGGTAAACATACACAAGCAATAGGTAAACATACACAAGCACACAAACATACACCTGCATACACAAGCAAAGCAAAACAAGGAATTCAGTGACTGCTTCCCATCAACAGGAAGATGTTCTACAATTTCCAGGAGAGCAGTACTCCATCACACGTAATGGTCACATGGAAGAGTAATGCCAGTGCTCTGAACATTTTCCCCCAGCTTTATATGCTGAGCATGGCTTCACATGGCATGGAATAGTCCTTTGGTCAGTTGGGGTTGGCTATCCTGGCTGTGTCTCCTCCCAACTTTTTGTGCACTCCCAGCCTACCCACTGGTGGGGCAGTGTGAGGAGTGGAAAAGTCCATGAGAGCTTAGCAGCAACCAACACCGTCAGTGCACTACCAGTGTCACTCTCATCCTGAAGCCAAAACATGGCCCCACACCAGCTGCTAGCATGGAAATCAACTCCATGCCAGCCAAAACCATGACCTACCACAAGGATATGCCTGGGAGGGCTGTGACACACTGAACGTGGTGCCAAGACCGAGTTGCCTCCTTGGAGAGGATGGACAATCTCTGCTGTCGGTGGTTATCTCCCACAGAGTCCTGGGAGAGCTTTATTGAAGTCAGTAGCTGTCCTTGTTGGCACGGCATCCCTGTAGAAGCCTGTGGTACATCCCAGCCTGCCCACACGTGCAGGAAAGCACCGTGTTAACCCATACAATGGGAAAGGGAGCCTGGGAGGGGGGGATGCTGTTGTAGAACATAGCAAACCTCTCGCTCGGAATTTTACTTTTTTTTCATCCTTTCATTACTACCAAAGTTTGAAGTAGTAAATAACCACGTAGGTACGTTTTCATTGCTGTGTAATGATTTTATTTTTTGTCTCAATGGTTCTCATCTCATTTTCAAGCACTCCACTGAAAGCGGCGACATGGAGTAAAACCGTTTCATCCTATCAATTATTTCTTTTGTGAGGCATAACTACCACCAATTTTGTCATAAACATAAAAACTTGTGCGTTGGAACCTATGAATTATTGAAATTGCATTTTTAATGTTTCAAAACATCAGGCTTCATCACAGTTGTAGCAGTTTTCTTTGGCTGTAAAGTTTTTCTGTCGATACCATTTAGGCAAAGCAGTGTGTGCCCTTTTCTGAGAGGGAGAAGGGCCTTTTTACACAAGGGTGGTGTTTTCCGGGTTAAGCTCCTTGCTGTGTCCCAGGTGATGGTCTCATTAGCCCTGTGAGCACAAGTGTTGGTGAAAATCCTATTGGCTGTAGGTATAAGCGACTGAAAAACTACCCAAGGCAACTGTCACTGGAGAGCTGTGGGAGCTGGGAACACATCAGGAGATGCTGATGAGAGTTGGATACAGCACTCCAGATGTGTCTCACCAACGCTGAGTAAAGAATAACCTCCTTCAGCCTGCTGGTGAGGATCTTTCTCATGCAGCCCATGATGCTGGCTGCCTTCTTTCCTGCAAAATCACATTACTGGCACAAGTTGAGGTTGGTGTCCCCAGCACTCCAGGGTATTTTCTGCAAAGCTGCTTTCTAGCCCATCCCAGTACGTGGAGTTGTTCATCACAAGGTGCAGGACTTTGCTGTGGCTGAAGTTCATGAGCTTCCTCTCTGCCCATTTCTCCAGCCTGCAGAGGGCCCTCTGAATAGCAACGCAGACAACCATCTGGTGTATCAATCACTCCTCCCAGTTCTGCATTGCCTATGAATCTGCTGATGGTGCACTCTGCCTCAACATACAAGTCACTAACGAATTGATTAAGCAGTGATGAAATGGCCCCAGTATCAACCCCCGGTGATACAGCACTAGTGATTGTCCTCCAAGTGGACTTCATGCCACCAATCACAACCTGTTGAGGTTGGCAGTTTTCAGTTCCTGTCATCCTGCTAGTGATGACGCATGAGGGGAAGTTATTTGGCCTGATTTTCTGGTAGTTGATAGAACCACCTGATTTGGAGACCTGTTTTGGGTCTCCGTGGTCAACAGAAGTATGTGCTAGCCCTCAGGAGGTGCCAGCATCTCTGCCTTTGCATACAAGGAGAGAAGATGATGTTCTGACTTAAGTGTCTGATGTCATTCATATTGGGTCAGCCTGGCCTGTTCTCCCTCTGGGTTTCCATTTGATCATTCCTCCTTTTGTCGTCTCCCCCCCTTGAAATATAAGCTTTTGGGGAAATGCTTTCCATCGTGCGCTGTGCCTCATCCAGGCAGAGGACAGGCTCAGAGTGGTTTTGCAGTACAAATGCCACTGGCTTCTTCTGCTCGTCCATTATCTTGTCACCTGGGCACTGATTTGACCCCGTAGACTTTAGTGGATTATTCCTAATGTTCTTTTGTAGTGGAGGGATTTTCAGCTCAAAACTAAAGCGTAAATCTTAAAAAACCCACAAGTTTTTGAAAGCCCAGAGCGTGCCTGTCTGTTCAAGGCATGACTATCTTACAGAGCAAAGTGCATCTTCAGGATTCAGTTATGGCAACATTAGTAGAGACTTCATGACACTGGGGAGAGAAGTGACTCTTTTTAGCTGCCAGCAGTAAATTGTTTCATCCCCAAGTGTGACGTTTCTGTTTGTGAAATACATGTTTCCTGCATATTTTGTGTCTTGATACAATGTGAGTAGAGAGGGTTACAATACATATGAACTACTTGTGGTATTAGCTTGAAACAAAAGGACACTTTAATTATGTTTATGTTGGGTCAAGTGAGATGTTAACACCTGGTCAAGCTCAGTTCTCTTGATACCACATTCTGCTGTAGGGCTAGTACATCACTTTTGAGTAGGTGTGGAAAATGTAAGTGTAGAAAATGAATGACTGGATTTGCATCAAGGGACAAATTAGATATTCTCCTGTTGAGGCCCTGAGTATAGTTGCTTAAAGCATTGTGATAAGGGAGAAAAGAATCAGATTTTTAGTATGGCTCTGTGGAAATAGGTTCTTATAACTCAAATTTCAGTAAATGTAAATTTGCAGCCGTGAAATGTGATAAATCCTAGTTTGTATTAAAGAAAAAGAAAAAAAGGCAAACGGGGGTGAGGGGAGATCAGTAATTCTTGCAAGGCTGAATTGGTGGCCAATTTATGATGAAAATTGGAAGGTCAGATTTCAGGCTTCCCTGAGAACAACGACAGTAAAGAAGAGACAAAATTACCAGTATTAATTCCATTGCAGTTCACATTTACTGGCAGGATTAGCACCAAATCAGTTATAAACCCTTTGCTATTATAGTCCTTCTGAACACTGAGACAGTCGGGTGGGTGGGTGGCCATTCCTTTCTGCAGGAGACTTTTAGATGGGGCTGCGGCTGGTGTGTAAGTAGGGCTGGTGTAATCATGTTGCTTTGACTGTGATGGTGAGGAGTCTGTATGTTGTGGCTGAAGTGCTGTTTTCGGACACTTTGACGTATTGTATGAAGGCTTCAGGCTGTAGTGTGGAGATAAGAGAGGGAATTTTCTGTCTGACTTGAGCAAAAATACTCTACAAAGCTTTACCAGATTGGTATCGAGGACAATTAGCCTGCAGCTGTGCTCCAAGGAGACCAAAGACGTCTGGACTCTGTTCTCAGCTTGAAGATAGGGTTTTTTTTGCAACTCTTTGCAGAAGGCCTTTAATCATTTTGCCCCTCAAGTCTTCCAATATAAAATAAGAACAACTGTCCCTTTCTCACTGGCCTTGACTCTTTTGTACTTAGTTTGCAAGCTTTTGGCACCAGGCTTTTCTTCAGGCGATGCCGCAGAAGCAACTGTAACAAAGCCCCATTTCAGTGAGACCCCTGACGCTCACATAATTAATAGAAATAATTGATATGATGAGGAATCATCACAGCCTTCCCTGGAAGTGTTTAATTTCTCAGGGCACTTTGGAAGGGACCTTCCAACAGCAGCAGTGACAGAGGTGGTTCCCTTTTCATATCTTTTTGTTAGTTGTTTTCAGTTGTGACCAAATTTTTCACTTCAAAAAAGGTTTTGTCAAGCTCTGTAAATTGAAGGACCGGTATATTGCTTGGGTGAAAAAGCTTCTGGTTTTTATTGAATGAGCGTGGAAATAAGAAATCTGTGGCTGTCAGGGAAAATGTGCTATTTATTGCATAGAAATTTCGAAGCACTTTTTGAAAGACCAATGTTACCTCTGTGCTTTTGGTGCTGTTAAAACAGTCCTTTCGGCAAGAATTGTACGGGACAGAAATAATGCAAATACCAGATAACATTGTCATGGCAGAGAAGTTTAAATACCTGCTAATTACCTAGAAACTGGGATAAGAATCAATGCAATGACTTCATGTCTTCAGTAGATGAGTATAGTTTTGCAGCAAGAATACTTGTTAATAGTGTTGAATTCTGCTGATACCGAGAGGAGATTTCAATTAGATACCAGAAAGAAATTCTTTCTGTGAGGGTGGTGAGACACTGGAACAGGTTGCCCAGGGAAACTGTGGATGCCCCATCCCTGGAGGTGTCCAAGCCCAGGCTGGATGGGGCTTTAAGCAACCTGGTTTGGCGGGAGGTGTCCCTGCCCATGGCAGGGGGATTGGAACTTGATGATCTTTAAGGTCCCTTCTAACTCAAACCGTTCTATGATTCTAATGCGCTTCTCTGAATTTTATGCCTTTGCTCACCAAAGTAGGTACTCAAATGTATATGCTAAAAAAATTGTTTATTGTCTGGAAATGAACACATTCATTGCACTAATATTCACATCTAGTCCAAGGATAATTTCTTGTCCTTATTTCATAATTACTGAGAAAGAAGAAAATTAACTCCCTATGAGCAAAAAAAAAAAAAAATAAAAGCAGGGAAATTTTCAATAAATAAAAGAGATTGGTTTTATCAGTGTTTCCAAGGTGCTGAAGCAAACAACTGGACAGATGTGGGCTACCTGGGACATTCTTTCAAGATCAGCCAGCTGCAAGTACAGAATTAGCAGCTTTTGACTAGGAACCAGAAGTTAAGCTTCTTCATGTTTAAGACTTGTCACAGTCTTTCACAGCAATCCCATTGTACAGTGCTGGTTGGTGACATTTAGGGATGTCTCCAAAAGCCTTTTTGTTTTGTTTTTTTTTAACTCTTTTTGGATGGAGTAGAACTGATAGACATCTCTTTAGAACAGCTCAGCTTGCTTGTACTTTGGAGGTTTGTCGTCTTCCTGGCTTACATTTCTTCCCTGGTAGGAAGGAACAAACCTACTTTTTACAAGTATTTGAGTACATTTGCATGTCATAGGTACAGTTGTCACTATTTTTGAGTCATCTTGAGTCTGTATCCAAATGTTCACTCAACCTTACCCTAATTAAGTGCACAAATTTAAGCCCATGTACACCTCCAGGTGATTCCTCACATTGCGACATTTGTGTCAGATATAGGACCTCGGATGTCAATTGTGCATTATTCTTTTACTTTGCACATGTTTCTCATCCATTTCTCATTTTAAAAAAATAATACCGTGCACTTACAGCTGAAAGCATATGTAAAGTTGGAGTTCATGACCTTAAACTGATAGAAAAAGTAGGAAGGAAAGTTATAAGTCTGGATGGTGATGATGGGGAAGTTGCTGGAGTGAAAGCCAAAGGGGCCGAGCAGATAGAGGGAAATTGCTTCCACTTGCAGGCGAGGTCACTTGTAAAATATCTGGAGAAGAAGAAGAAAGAGTTATTTATTTATTTATTTATTATTACTACTTTTTGACAGTGTCACTGTGGTCATTTATACTCTGCATGCTTAAGCTACTCAGTTTTTAACTACAGCTCACAGTTGTTCATTCCCTTTTCCTAGGTTGTATCTGCTTTCTGGGGTAAGCTTTCTTGTCCTGCTGTGAAAGGGCGAGTGTGTGTGAGAGGGAAGACCTGCAGAGGGGAAATAGCTAGATTTGAGAAAGCCGAGCTTGCCAGACAAAGTAAGCTCTTTATATCAGTTCTGGCATATCAGGAGGGAAAAATATTTGGAAAAAATTCAGATTTTTCTAGCTGGAAAGAAGAGCTGCTGAACTCCTGCAGGAGTGAGTTTACAAGCACAAGCTTCCTCCGGCTACTTGCTACACAGTGCATTGACTAAACACAGAGCCTGTTAAGTGATTGGCACCAACCTGAAGAGAAGTCAGGATGCTAAAGGCCAACAGATCATGGTACACTTTCATTGGCTCATTGGATTTTTGTGCCTTCCTGGAGGACTACTCTGGACCTTGAGGGCCTTATCTGTGGGTGGTGTACATGGCTGCAGGCTCACTTGCTCCATTGCTCAGAGAATTTAGTTGTCCTCATCTAGAGCTGGAAATGGAGAACAAAATTAATGTTGTGGTTTTCTTCCTGAAATCAAAACAATGAGGAGAAGCTCAACTTTCAAAACAGTGGCATTTAATATTGCACTAGTTACAATCATTACAATCATAAGCCTTTTTCCATGTCTGTCCCCTCAAATCTGTGCTTCCATCTGGGTAGCCATGGAAGAGTCGTTAGATTAGCTCACTGGACCAACCGATACTAGGATACTGTTGCAGCAGATTACACATAAAGCAAAACCCTTGAGTCAGAGACAGTCTTGACTTCTAGGGAAGCACGTTCCCAGAAGGGCTGCTTGTGTGGTTCAGGCTCTTGGGGTCCCACAAGGCTTTTCTAACCCCAGAGTAAGGAACTCAGGGCCTATCTCCAAAATTTATATCATCACAGCTGAAGTTCAGACCTAAGGAGGTATTTAGAGAACTAGAGATGCAGTTATTTTGCCCCCACATCTCCACCACATACTGACATAAGAGCCTAACACTCTTTTCAGGGTCTGTTGCCTCCACACATTAGACCTAGAGCTTGTGAAAGGAAGATCATTAAAGATACCTGCCTGAAGGTAGACCTTAGCTTCCAAATAACTTTAATATTCTGGAATTTTCACATCTTTGTGCTTCGAGACTAAAAATTTCAGTCTCAAACACCTCCAGATTCCAATGGGATTTAATTTCTGCTGACTGCAGACATGAAAAAAGACTCCCATGGATTTGGCTGGAGCTGGATTCATCTATCGTTAAGTCTAGAATGTGTCAGAGCCATCTATGGCTGTAAGTACTGCACAGTTCATTTCTACCACAGTTTGGTTATTCAGAGATGGTCCCTGAAACTAAGGCTGACTGATTAGGAATGGCTTTATAGGCTTATCCATTAGAAAGAGGAATTAAAATGGAATGTTAGGGTGTTCTCATATGTCTAAATTATATAAAGCTAGCAAATTCTGCAATGCTTGATTTGGAAATAATAAAAGATTAAGAAACACTTAAAATAGACATAGTATATTACAGGGATACATTAATATGGAATATAATGGACCTGCTCTTCAGCTGACAAACCCATGTATAGCTCCATTGGGTTTTGGGGAGCTGCATTCACTTCCATCAGCCATGAGCTGAATCAGGTTTGACATGGGCTGGGATGCAGTTATTGTAGCCAGTACAACCCTGCAGTCACAGCATCACAGAATGATATGGGGTTGGAAGGGACCTCTGGAGACCATTTAGTCCAACCCCCTGCAAAAGCAGGTCCACCTAGAGCAGGTTGCACAGGAACTTGTCCAAGCGGGTCTGGAATGTCTCCAGAGATGGAGGCTCTACGACCTCTCTGGGCAGCCTGTTCCAGGGCTCTGCCACCCTCAAAGTAAAGAAGTTCCTCCTCAGCCTTTCCTTGTTAAGAGAGATGTTCCAGGCCCCTAATCATCTTTGTAGCCCTCTTTTGTACCCTCTCTAGCAGTTCCCTGTCCTTCTTGAACTGGGGAGCTCCCAAGAGAAAGGTGGGAGATCCTGCACAAAGCGGTTGTGCTGGACTTTCTTATCTGTGTAAATTGAAAGATGATGCTGTTTGCTTCAGAGTTGTCTTTGTGCTCTCCTGATTAAAAGACAGTTTATAAAAGCAAAATGACATTATAATCTTCTACAAAACTTCACATTGCTTTTTATAAATATTACATGCATACCATAAACACTTGCTGTGCTTCTAAAATTTATAGTAAAAGTTAGAAAAGACTGAACAATTTTAGGGATTAGAGCTTTTAATTAAGTCAGTTCCAAAAGATTTTAAATCTCTGACTTCATCAGACTCTTTTCTCACATCAGAATATCTGTATTTTCTGTGGCTCTGCATTTCCTGACAGTGCAAAATTTAACAGGTATTTAAGAGATCAAGTGAAGGTTTGTTTTTTGTTGTTGTTTGGGGTTTTTTTTGTTTGTTTCTGGAGCTGGTAGCTGCTCTATTTAAACCCACCATGACATTTCTAAATGCACTCCAGCAAAATAATCCTGAAAACAATATGCTCCCCGTGCTGATTTAAAGCCAAGCTCAGGTAATCCTAACTAAACCATTATCAGAACCTGCAGAGCACGGCCCTTTTGTGACTGAGCCCCATTTTGGGGTTTTTATTTTTTTATTTTATAGAAGCTTCAAGTCAGCTGCCAAGAGTAACTTTAGTTCCCATCTATCAAAGGTGAAATAGCAGCCCTCTGCCCTTGGCTATTTGGCTCTTCAGCTGTGTGTGGAATAGAGCCAAACATAACAAATGGGAAGTCCTGAGCCAAGAAATAAACCCAAAATAGACCCTGCGGTTGCTAGAGGGGGAGCGGCTGGGGAAAGAGGTGCTCAACCATCCTAACCATGCATGATGCAGTGACACTGTCAGTGACAGCATTCAGGCTGCCTGGGCAATATTTTGAATTGGGGTGTCTGTCTGGAGAAGCAAGGCTTGTGGGAGTGGACAGTGGCCATCAGCTTCAAAGGACAACCATGAGCTGCCTCCTGTGCCAACCTTACCTCATCATCATCAATGGGTTATGTGCTATTTTTGAACCGACAGCTACTCTGATATTAACCATCTGTCAGAAGGGAGTGAAACGAGCCGTCAGCTGCTGGGAGGGTTTTGCCTGTGGTTGGTTGGTGGTAGTGGATGTGAAAATTACCACGGGCATTGAGGAAGTCGATGGATTTTGAGTGGGGGTGGAAATGGTGTTGGGAGGACGGTGTCAGTGTTGGTATTGAAATGTTCTCAGAGAGAAATGAGCTCTAACTCCAGCTCAGTCTGGCCTGGGGCGAGAAGGTTGTTGGGAAGGTGGCTCTGTCTATGGTGTTGATGCACATCCCTCATTAAGGTGAAGGTTTTTTCCATTACAGGAAGAAATTGATTGAAAGTTGACCTGAGAAGTGCCCCGTGGGTGGAACTGAAAAGATCAAAACCCAGTAGAAGCCTCTTTTTTTTTGTTTGTTTTGTGCTAGAGAGTGGTTTTTAATGCAGACACAGGTCAACAGTCAGTCTTGTGGCATGGCTTCAGCTGGTCTCCCCTCCTTAGGCACTCTGACTTCCTGCCCTCATCTTATCCCTCTCTTTTCTGTGGGTATTTCATCTAGACTTGTTCTTCTGATATGACTGCATCTTTTAATAGCCCTCTTTTTAATTCTTTATTCCCTATAATTCTCTTATTTTCCCATTATTCCACTGAATTATGGCCCTTTGTACTGCTTTTTCTTGGTGTAGTAGACTATTGTAACAATGACTATTTATAGATGTTGTTGAGGAAAAACATGCACTGGAAGAAATGGTGATACAATATAGATATTGTGGAACTCGCTTTCCAAGCTCAAGAATAAAGACCTGGGGTATCTACCTGTCCTGACTGAAGTACTGTAGTTGACTGATGCTGCTGGACTTCTCCTTTTGGCTGTAGTTGCAGTGTTCAGAACCATAGTTCACACTTCCAGTGGTCCAGAATGTGCAAACCAAGCCTTTAGCCAAACTGTTAATCTGAATTTCTGAACTGCAGAACTTCTGAACTCTGAATTTCTGAACTCCTCTTTTCCAAGACTTGGTGTTTCTGGACTTGTTGAGTTTCCAAGACCACCTTTGAGACAAGGTCACTAGACTGGGCCGGTTTGGTTTTGACCCAGAGGTCAAAATCCAGGCTGAGGTCCACTGTGCCCTTATCCACAGGATAAGGATCACTTATCCTTGTGGATCCATCATTCTTCTGAAGCCCTTTCTCTTCAGGAGAAAGCATGTTATCTCTAGCATGTTTTCTGGCCACTTCCACTTCAGAATGTGTATCAACTTTCTTGTGGATCGCCTTATGCACCAACTGCAACTTTTATTCCTTACAGGTTTTGCTGGTGCCACATAACAACTTTTGAAGGCCTTTTCTTTTTGGCTTAACGTTTGACTGCACCCAAGCTAATACAACTTGTTTAAAGTGTCTTTGCCTTTTACTAAAAGCATTTGTGTCTCCTTCCTCCTCTGTGTAATTACGGTCATGTAGCCTGACATTTATTTATATAACTGCTAGCTGAAGTGGTACTAAAACCAGGATCAAAGGCTATGCACAATAAGCTTTAGAGTATAGAGCACAGTGTCTTCAGTGTGTGGCACAAAGCTTACCAAACCCTCTGAGATGTGTTACACAGTGTGTAAGTCTCTCTATCCACCTTTTACAGATATCAGCAACTGGGTTCCACATACTTTCTCTCTGCTGTGACACACCCTGAGAACTCCCAGTACAACGTTGTCTTGGCTCAGATGAGGATTTATCTTCTCTTCAGGGTGGATGTGGGTGGAACATCTGTGTTGAAACTGGAGGATAGCTGTGAGGGTGACTTTCAGTGTTCCTTGTTTATGTAGCAGCCAGTGCCTTTCTTAATGTTTGATAGAGAGGCGTGTAGTACCCCAAATCTGTGTAATCTCTGAACCTTTCCTGGATGAAGATTCTCATCCTTGCTGTGACTGCAGTGATGTGTGTGCTGTTTGCCTTTCTTTAGAGTTAAAAGTTATGTACTGATTTTTGCACTTTCCTCTTTAATTAGCCAGATGTCACATTAAAATTTCCACTGGCTTCAGTTTGAATTAGGGAGTTTAGAAACTGTGCGTTCCACAGATTTCCTCCCCCACACCCCCCGCCCCACCCCACAGCCCTGGTCTTTTCTGAAGCCTTGTACTTGAATTTCAGCCACTCTTTGTTTTCATCTAGGTTTTTGGGTGAATGTCGTGTGAAGATACACAGTCCTTAGGTTTTGAGGCATTCATACTTGAGGGTATGACATTTGTGACAGCCTTGGCAGTAGTGACAATGAAATAATAGAGTTCAGGGCCCTAGGAGGAGCACAATATGAACCCTGAATTTAAGGAGAGAAGAATTCAGTTTTAGTGGTATAACTCTGTTTTTGACTGTCTCTAGATCTGGACCTTGTCTACAGATCTGAAACTTTTTCTGTTTAAAGAAGATAAAGCAACAAAAAAATGGAGAAAGGAGTTCACAAATACTTTTAATTTCCCGAAAAGTGTTTCTGCTCTCATGAGAGAGTGTGTAAGTCTTGAGTTTTGAGCAGAGCTCCCTAAAGCTGTGAGACAAAACTGTTCACAGTAAAAGAGGCAGGCTAACTCATCCATAAATTCAAGCAGTAAGCTTCAGATATTTCTTGAAATCTCCTTCATGGTTATGACTTCACACATTTGTGCTTACTTGAGTTTGCAACATCAGTGTGAAGTGAGTGGCTGTGGGGATTAAAGCAGAGCTAAGCAGAGACATTTGTAGATGAAAGATTTAGTCCAAATACAGTTACTTAAGTCATAACCTGACTCTTAACTATATAATATTTTGGTCACTATGGTGATGAGCAGGATATCTAATTATATAGGTAGATAAAAATTTAGGTTTGTGTTAAGTTGCTTAGGTGCTTGTAGAGCTGAAAACACTTTTTATTCAACCTCACCAGCTTCACTGGAGCTAAATCCGCCAGAGCCCCTGTGTCTGAGCCCTGCGTCGCATTTTTGAAAATGGATTAAGCCCAAACAATTGGAGACGTTTCAGCATTTCATCTTTTCTGGATTCAACGGGATCTGTCATAGTATTTTTGAGAACTCAGCAAGCAACTCATTTTAGATGTTTAAGTACCAGATAATCCAGTTAACCACATGCCAGTTTATTGGATTTCCAACCCTGGGCCGAATTATGGAAAAGCTGATATGGGATTTGATTAGTGAAGACACAGAGGATTGCAATGCAATTATAACATTTGTCTATACTATATGCTATAATAAAGCATGGCTTTATAGAACGTAGGTCTTGTCAGACACTTGATCAAAGGAAATTAGAAAGCTTTGTGTATAAATATACCAAAACATCTTTCAAATGCTTTTAATTAGTATTGAGCAATATTTGGGACAATAATGAGCAATAGATCACATGAGTAGATATTCTTATCTGTAGAAACACTTTCAAGTGATTAATAACAAGGGAAACAACATTCCTATAGCTAATGAAATGACTTTTTGAGAGGCTTTACTGGCATTTTACAAGATTGGCACTGAGCCCGGCCCTAGTCAACAGTGTCATTAATGATCCAAAAGCAAATATGCAATCACAGCTGATAAAATTTGTGGGTGTCAAAATGATGAAGCACCTATAAATAATAATGAAGACAAGAGATTTAGAGAGGGCAATTTTGACTGCTTGTTAGCTAGGCCTGTGCAAATGGTCTTCTTATTACAGACAAATACAATCTGCTGCCCCTAGGAATGCAGGTAATTCTGCAAGAATAGATGATAGTGTTTTGAAAACACTGACTCTGAAGACCATCTTGAGAGTATGAGTGAGCAGTTCAGTCTGTGCTGGTAGTCACAGTCTGGGACTTGTGTGTGTGTTTTTGGGGGGAGGTGGGTCTTATCAACCTTTTAGGTGTATTGGGAGAGAATCAGAAAAAACAACTTAGGTGGTTAAAAAACCACCTTAGCTGGGAGCATTGGACAGACCCACACTAGAACCTTGTGGTGTCAGGATATGGATAAACTAATCAGGGAGAAGTAACTCATAAAATTATTTGAGAGCTGGGGAAGACACTTTTGATAAGTGATTTAATGAGCTCAATCTCTTCAGTTTGTCAGAAAGATGATTGAGATGTGACCTGATTGCACCCCAGAAGTATGTTCACAACAAATGGCAAAGTATTAAGAGGCTATTTAAACTAACAGCAATATAGCAAGAACCAATGTTGGATGGCAACAAGATCCCTGTTTTTAACAGAAGTAATTATACTTGCAGCCAAGGGGAGGAGGGAGTGAACTCTTGATGTCTCAAACTCCCGATACTCTCTGTGAGAAATGCTGTTGCCAGAAGTTGCTGGGGTTTGCCCCCAGTGTAATGACAGATGCTCAGAGGTGATGGGTGACAAATCCGCACTTAGGGAGCCTTTGCACTTCAAGCCCTACTTTCAGTCCTGCCCCAGTTCCTAAGGCACAATGGGTGGTTTGGGCACTGTCACCACTGCTGTAGCTGTAGCCTGTACAAAGAGCTTCCATAGTTCATTAAAATTGTTCTGAGGCGTGCAGTGACAGTTATATGATAACATTTCATCCTGTGATATCCTAAAATGCCTTCCAGACTTACAGGTGGGGAAAGCCATGTGTGAAGCACCTGGCCACACGGAGCAAGCCAGACCTGGGACTCTGCTTGCCAAGATAAACCACCTTGGCTGCATTGTGCCTGCAGGCACTGTCAGCAGGGTTGGTTTTAGGAGGTACGCTGCAGACCTAGCTTTTAAACACCTTTCTTCTGTACACATCCAATCCTGATGCTTTCTCATCAACTTGCTGCTTATGTGCTGCTTAATGCTCCTCTCCAAGCAGAGAGGCTTTCAAACTGTATTTCATTTTATATATCTGTGGAAAAGGATTCTTTTTATAGCTAAAGCTGCCCAGCTTCACAGCAGTGGTGAGCTCTATCCTTCTATCTCATTACTCTTTCCCTAGAGCTTAGATATAAAACCTTCCTGTTGGTTGCTCTTAATGTAGTCACAGTCTGTTGCGCTGTGTTAACTTGTGAATGCATTGTCTAGCAGAGTCATTTTTATGCTAAAAGAAGACAGGAGGGATTGGGGAGAGGAAGCAAAGGAAGCAGTGCTAATGGAAGCAACAAGATGGGAACATGTCAGAAATAAGAATAAGCAATCTCTACTACTGCAGCGCTCTTTTTGCCTAACCTCGTGCAACTGTGGTTCAGGTCAGAGTCTTTTCAGTGACTCCAGTGGCCTTTGGGTGAGGCTTTTCATACTGAGGCTCATTCCTAAACTCCTGTAGGTAAATCATGTATTTGGAGCCATCCACTCCAGTGCACTTCTGCTCCCCTGAAGGAACACTTCCTTTGTCAAATGTAACCCCTTTCAGGCCATGGAGCCTAAAGGGTCTGCTCTTTTACACTGGAAATATCAAGTAACCATTACAATGGAACTGGTACCACAGTGTTTGTTGGAACTTGAATATCAAACTTCCAGGTGTTTGAATGGTTGGTGACACCTAGCAGAGAACCCATTATTGCTACAGGAGCTTGTTCAGCAAAAAGCTCCAGTGACCCTTGGAGAAGAAACAGAGAGGTAGGTTCCTGCTGAAGGCTATTTGATGTATCTGGTTATTCTTTCTTGGACAGAGCGGTTTCCCTCATGTTTGATGCTTTTTAACTGGCACTCCAGTACTTCCTCTGCATTGAAAAAGTATGGTTTTAGTCTGTGCTTTGTGGCTTAGTCCTGGATTTGCAATGGCATCTCCTCTGGGAGATCACTAAGGCACTCTTAATCAGAAGAGGACAAGAATTCCTGCTTTAAAATGTGTTTCTGATCTCAAATTAAGCTCTGAAAAAAGCCTCACGATATGTGATATGGTTCCTGGAAGCATGAGGGGTATTAAGAAGTGAGACCAAGTCTTCAATTTTCCTCTAATGAAGATTGGAATTTTTTATGAGAGTGTCCTATTTTCTTTCATTTTTCCTTTTCCCTTCCTTTTTCCCTTCCCTTCCCTTCCCTCACAAGACTGAATTGGTTACAGTTACTACCCATGGGTGGCAGATACTGGAAGGGAAGTCTTGTTCAGTAATAGTTTTCACATTGCTTGTTGCAATTCATATGCCAATAAAGTGGCAACACTTTAGTAAATCACTGGGTACACACTAATCTTGCACAAAGACTTGAATTTCACCTGAGCCAACTGCTCTTTCCCTGGAAGAGCTGAATTTTATTCTTTTGTCACTCACACTTCAGTGCTGGGAAAAAGAGGCAGGAGGCAAAAATTATTATAGGTGCAGCTACAGAAGAGGAAAGGGAAGGGATGTGAGGGTCAAGGGCGTAAACGTGGGTTTGGAGAGAATTGCAGGAGGACAGAAAGCAGAGCATCCTTGATGATGCCTGTTGCTCCAGGCAGCCAGCTGATGCCACCCACAGGTGCTGTGCTTGGACAGCTGAGACGTTGGGATGTGAAAACAGGCCTTGTCATCACCTCCATCTTCTCCATCACCTTTCCTCTTCTTGATGCTTAGAGGGCAAGTTTGGGCAGGGTTAGTGAGAGGTCAGTGAGGTGACACAACAGCCTTGGGTTGGGATGGAGCCTTGAGTGGAGAGAAGATAAATAGAAGGCAGTGGAGCAGTAAAAACAGGATGAGGAGGTTAGGGAGGAGCCAGGGAGAAGGAGCACAGCTGGGAGAATTCAAGGTTGCAGCCTGGAGCAGAAATGCTCAAGAGCTTCAGTTAGCGGTTGAACTACCTGTCACAGGCACCTTCAACGTGGAGGTAAGAGGACAGTAAAAGTTCAGAAAAGGCCAAATCATTCTCTCCGTCCCCCAAGGAGATTCTGGGGCATGTGTTTACAGCTTAAAAAGAGGATGGAGGAAATGGAAAAAGCTTTGAGTGATTTCAGTGAATCAGGCCCAAAGGCAGTTTCAGAGACGCGTCAAATGCAGTGACTTCAAAGAGCGCACATTAAGCACAGCTTTGGCCCCGAGCTCCTTGCAGCGTGTTCCAGCAGCTTTATTGACTCTATAGAATCACAGGCAGGACTGTATATTTTTATAAGCCAACACATCGTGGACTTTTATGCACACCTTGTTGGGAAGAGGCTAGTTCTCCTAGAACAGACCCAAAATAACTAGTCTCTTCTGAAAAACTTGGCTTTTATCACTCTGTTATTTTTACTGGCTTCCTAAAATACTGAGTACTTCAGAGGAGAAACAGATGGGCAAAGATGCTCATCACTGTAAGCTCTCATTTAATGTTAAATATAATGCAGTTTTTGGAGAATGAGAAGAAGAGACAGCTTGGAGGTTAGAAAGGACAGTCTTCGCAGGAACATAACAACATCTGTGTACCATTGCTGTTATATCATTTTATCCATTTAACTACCTGGATTGTGGTTTTTTGATTTACTTCAATCCAAAAACTACAGTATTTTACATTGCAGACTTAAAGATCAGAGAGCTACTAACAGACAAAGCTAATTTATACCCTGTAAATATGACCTTAACATGGGAGCTCTAAAACGGGATGCAGTGTAGCCTTTAGGCACTTAATTTTCCCAAGAAATCTTTCTAAAGCTGGGATGGTTATAAAGGTATTATCAAAGTTCATGACCTTTCCTGAGAAATCTGCATCCAGTTTGAAGCAAACCTGGGCTGTTCAACAGGTTTGCAAGAAACTGGAGTTAAGCTCAACAGAAAGTCCATGATTCCTATTAGAACTACTTTTTTGGAAACCTGTCCCTAAAGGAAATTTTAGTAATTTTTTTTTGCTAAAAATCAAATAAAGTGGCAAGGCCAAAACCAGGCCAAAACTCATATGTTCCAGACTTCCTGCTATTAACTTTGGGGTCCAATGAAGTTTGAATATTTTATATTACTACTTATTAATCTGCTACGGTAAAGTGTATTTAACAGCTCAAGAAAATTATATTCTGGGAAATACAGCAAGTTGACAACTATTTCCAGATGGTTCAGGCAACAGATATGGTGTTACCTCTGTCAAGATACAGGACACACAAAGATGAAGTGAGGTCTCACAGGGTCTCACAATAAAATCTGTGTTAGATATGAGAGCTAACTCCTAGTCTGGTGTGTTAAATCCACGGGGTTGTTGTCAGCTTGGGGGTTCATAGGAAGAGCAACTTGTAGGTCTGTTGTCACTGTGTATGTTGTAGGAGATCTGACATATTTCGAAAGTATTCAGCTTAATTCTCACCTGGTGTTGATAAATCCAACATTTCTGGATGTATAGAAGCCTCAGACTGAGCATCAGCAAATCCACACGTGTAATAAACCCTTAAATTCTACTCGGTCAAAAAGTCCAGGAGGAAAAGCAGGGCATCTCCAGTGAAACCTGGGCTTCATGATGACCTCATCAAACCTAGAGTGTCTTTGCCTGCTAAAGCAAAGGTAGCAAGATGTCATGCAGGATCACTCCTGAGGCAATGTTAGCCCATTCTGGCATCTTATCTGTGATTGTTCCTTGCTTCATCACCCGCCGTTGCCAGTGGATGCTGCAATTCAAAGTGCTTGAAGCTGTCAGAGCACTCAGTGCTGAGATACTTCAAGGACTGAATGGTTTGGACTCTTCTCTTTAATTGTTTGGGTTTTGGGGTTTTTTTACTGCACTTTTTAAAAGTGTTTTGTCTTGTCCTGGCTGTTCTCCCTCTGAGGTGGAAGTTCAGCTCTTGCAGGTACAGACAGGAGCCTTGTCCTCTTACTCAGATAGTAGTACTCCATCATGTCATCGGCCAATTTTAGACACTGGCAGGCAGCAACAAAAGCACAGGGCTCGACTTCACACAAGCAAAGCAAGTGGCTGCTGATGACTTTGTTCAGCTCCTGGCCTTTCCAGGAGTGCCACGCTGTGATATAGTCAGCCTGACTGCTGCAGCAGAGCCTTTCCTCATTGCAATATGGCAGGGCTCAGCTCTACATCCCACAGTCTGTAACAGCTCTGAGAAGGATGTCATAGGATCATAGAATGGTTTGGGTTGGAAGGAACTTTAAAGATGACCTAGTTCCAACCCTTCTGTCATGGGCAGGGACACCTCCCACCAGACCAGGTTGCTCCAAGCCCCATCCAACCTGGCCTTGAACACTTCCAGGGATGGGGAGTCCACACCTTCCCTGGGCAACCTGGGCCAGTTTCTCACCACCCTCACAGTAAAGAATTTCTTCCTAACATCTAATATAAATCTCCCCTCTTCATCTTTCCTGTAGCCCTCTTTAAGTTCAGGAAGGAGCTATAAGGTCTCCCTGTAGCCTTCTCCAGGCTGAACAACCCCCCGAGATGAGCAGAGCTGTACCAAGGTGTAGTTAACAGTTGTGAGACCGTGCCTCATGCAATACAGTTGGGGAAGACACCATGGTTGTACCTTTAGGATAACATTTACTGCTTGAAATCTTCACCTAAGAAGAGATCTAGGAAGATGGAGAATATGGACTCTTGGTATATTTGGGCAACTCTCACCCCCTTTTTTGTACTGAACTCAGGGCCATTCAGGTGAGTTAAATGCAGGCTGAGGATACCCAACCCATCCATCTCAATTTCCTTCATCTCTATGAGTGATATGGAATCTGTCTCCAAAGCCCAAAGTATGTTAGAGAAATAGTTGCGTAGTTCATCTGTTCAGCATATGTTCCTCTGCTTGAAGACCAAAGCAAATCTGAGCTCTAGATCCACACTACTTGATATTAAAGGTGAAACTCAGTTCAAGATTTCGACACCTGACTGTCTGAGCTGGTTTTGGGGTCAAGGGAAATCTAGTCAATGCAGTCGTGGAGCCTAAGGAGCAGTTCAGCTGAGCAAATTTAAAAATCTAATTTAGGGGGAGCTGAACAGGTCTGTAGGTTTCAGGGAGTGCAATTCCATTCCAGTCGATGCAATCAGAGCCCAGATATGAGTTAGTGCAGCCCCATTTGCATGGTAAGGTCTTTAGGAGTGATGTGGTGGTAAAGAGGATCAAACACCTCTCTGCAGTCTTGGTGCCTAAAATCCCCTTAAGTTTGGATTTGAAAGGGCTGAATAAAGACCACTTGAGTGTCAGGAATGCCTTTTAGCAGCTGTATGGTCCACATACGGTAAATTTAAGTCTGAACTGAGTGTTTCTGTGCTTCTTATAGAAGTAGCCGTTTGCACAGCATCACCTTCCGCTTCAGGGAGGAAGAGGAGGACATGAGAGAAGCAGCTCTGTGCTTATTCAAGTGAAAGCTGATGCATCTAAAGAGCGGCAGTGAGCTGAGTTGCATTCAGTTTGTGGATTGATTTTTTTTGTGTCAGTACCACTGCTCCCAAATTCCCTGCACTCTCTCTCACTGCACACAAAAATTAACGCTCCACTCTTTCTTAACACCTGTGTGCCCAAACTCTGTGAAAGGACTGGATGTGGAAAGGAGCTAAACAACGCCCGATAACTTTCTCTATAGTGCTGTTTAATGATTTTCTTTTATAATGCTATTCTTTTCCCTAGACTGTGGCTGTCATGGGGCTATGTGGTGTTTTGTTCATGTGCTAAAAGCTGTTTCTCTCAGATACTTTTCC
Organism: Nycticryphes semicollaris; assembly: GCA_013400055.1. Lineage (NCBI taxonomy): Eukaryota > Metazoa > Chordata > Aves > Charadriiformes > Rostratulidae > Nycticryphes > Nycticryphes semicollaris. Next base: position 481,908 of record VXBJ01000248.1, on the reverse strand, counting down.
TTTTACTCTGTTGTGTTGATTTCTTGCCCTTTCAGCAGCAGTTGTGATGTTATTGGAATGTGTAATTTAATACCTTATACTTGAGGCAGAATTGGGACAGGTGAGGTCTTGGAAGGGCAGTCCTGAAACCTCTAGATTCCTCCTTGATCAGCAGCTTCCCCTGAGAGAGAGATGCTTTTTGCTGTCATATATATGTCCAACTGACTTTTACTCACTGTATGTTTTGCTGTGGCATTTAATAATTTATAATATCCTTGTATATGATAATGTTGGTTTCAATTTGTCATTGCAGTTGACAGTGCACCTTTTAAGGAGGATAAAGCAAAATGCAGGTCACGCTGATACCCAGAGCTTTTGATAAACTGGACCCCCATAGGAGAGATGTGTGTGTACAGGAGCAGGAGGAAATCTGTTCTCTTTGAAAGGAAAGACTGCATTTTTTTTCAAGTATAGATTCAATGCAAATGTGGGGAGAGAGAGAGAGTAATACTCCCTGAGCTGGTGTTTTTATTAATCCCAGGATTTTTTAGATTTGGCAGATTTTAAGGAGTTTCACTGTTAGAGTGTAGCACAGCTTTGGGACAGAGGGTGTTTCAGGAAGGAATAAGAAAACACTTGAGCTGGAGCAATTGTAACTTCACAACAAATACCCTATTTTTACAGCACTCTACATTTGCAAAAGAGCCATGCAATGCTGGTGTGTCCCACCAAAGAAAATTTAGAAAGAAATTTAGCCTTTTACTCACTTTTGGCCTGATAAGGACCTTTTTTGAAGGTTCGTGAAGACAAATCTGGAAGTACAAATATGATTTTCCTGCAAGACACACTTGGGGGGGAAAGACAGGTTGTTTTCAGGAACCTATGGCAAGCAGACTTCCCACCTGGTTGAATATGATTTAATTTTACATTGCATGCCAGAGAAACAATGGGTTTGCACTTACAGTTAAATGTATTGTCTTGAGTTCTGAGACTGGAAGCACTCTGATCCTCCCACCCTGGCTTTCTGGCACTAGCGCACAAAGCAAATGGTGATTTGATGTTCTTTGCTATTTTTCCTCTCATTATTCCACTGACCTGATCAAGAGATAGGCAGGTATTGATTTAATTCAGCACCTATTATGCCTGAAGTCAGTGTGTTGTATAGGCATAGAAAGATGATATATGGATCCCTCTGACTTTATGACCTCTGTGAAGTTATATGCTTTGCACGTGCATCTTTCAGTCAATTTATTGCAATCACACTTTATAGATGCAAAACCCAGCACGAGATCGAAGGGCTTGAACAAAATGTTATCTCTGGTAACAGAAAAACTCCCACTCTATTACAAAAAGCACTTTTTTTTTGCTGTGAGTACCAGCCCAAAGTGCTTGCAATAGAAGAAATCACTCAACAAGTACATAATGATGGAGCTTGAATAGAAGTGGAAATTAGAGGTCCATTAAAACTGAAAATACTGTTTAATATTAATGTTGGAGTATGTTTGCAAGCGCAGATTTCAGCAGCATGTGAAGCTGTCTAGGATGTTACCCATTTTAGGAATGCAGGTGTGTTACAATGGGAAAGATAAATAATCAACATCTGGTTTTGTTGGAATTATGAATTTATTGTGGATGCTAACATGAACTACTAAATTCTAAATTCTTTTGGGATTATGTTGTCTTTGTTACAGAGGTCTTGTCAAGGCCATCTATTGTTCTGGTCACAGATGCTTCGGGGCTGTCTCAAACCTGTGTCCAAAACAGAAGAGGTCATCACAAGCTACACACCTTGGTGTGTCCTCTGATCCAAAAAGCTTCAGACAGCTGGACAAAGAAAGATAGTGATGGGCAGACAGCTTCTGAAACCCAGTTTCTGGGTTAAGATGATGAACAACACTATTTTTTATGGCACTGATTGCTTCTTCTTGAGAACCTGGCACTGGCCAGCTGACAGGTGGTCTCTGCATATTGCCATCTTGCTGCATGGTCTTTCCAGAAGTGTTCAACCCTCTCTCTAATAAGGTTGTTATGAGGAAGACTTCATGTTTTCTCCTAAAGGAGGTACCATGAACCCATACTGCAGAGGGCAGCTCTACCCTTTGCCATGATGTGCAACTTTGGTGTTGGTTCTACTTAGAGAAAGGAACTTCATTTCACCTGTATCAGGTGTAAATGTTTGCTGCCCAGCTCTAAATGTGGATACGAGGCAAAGTGACACCTAAGAGAACTCCTGGTGCAATTTAAATCAAGAATTTCGATGTACCCTGACTGTTTACAAGCCCACAGTAAATAGACTCACGTGAAGAGGTGATGATGAATGGGCCTGCTCTTCTGAAGGTGGCTTGTTACCCGATAACATATATATATGTCTTAAACCTGAGACAATATTAAGTTGAACATGTTGATTCAGTGGAATTTGGTATCCAGCAGAAATGTGTTGATTTGATGATGAACTTCAAAACTAAATTAACAGCTTTCCTTTGACTCTCTCAGTGACATTTTATGCTCAGTAACAGCATAATCAAAACAATACTATTCAGTTTTGTCAGACTGAAGTATTTGGTGCCAGTGCAGCCTAAAAGGATATTTGGAAGTGTTTTTCTTAGGATGAAGATACTAATTTTCACCAACTTAATTCATATTTGTTAATGATAACTTGAATGGAAATTAGAATGTTGCAACAAGCCCTGTATGCAAAATCTGCTTTTACCTGGTGAATATGAATGTGTTTGAATGCCATAATGGAATCTGGCTTTATTAGTCCCTCTGTAGAGAATATAATAAATGCTGAAGTCTAGCCAACTTCTGTTAGTACTGATAGGCTTACCTATGCTTAGGCTGATCAGTGTCTTAAATATTCTAGAGAGATGCATAGAATTAGAGGCTTTGACCTAATTTCTTGTATTCCACCTGGACTGCACTATACGCACTTGAGTTTAGGGAAAGATTTAACAATTTATCAGAGTGACAGTTACAGATAGTTTTGCCATACCCATTTCCATCATTCTGGACCAAAATGTTGTGAGATTTGCACAGCTTTCAACCTCAATGTTAGACTTAATTCAGCTGTGAGTGAGATTTCAAAATGTGCTTCAGGGGCCAGATGCTCCCCTCTTCCTTTGGCACTGTGAATGTCTTCTGTTTCTTAAAATACTTACTATGTTCCCACAGATACTTGCAACTCGCTAAAAGTTTGTAAAACTCTGAGTATCCCAGAATGCTTAGATAGTCCTTAAATAGTCCCCATTTAATTCGAAGAGCAGATTTCCATGAGCTCCAGGGGACTCTAGGGCAGGAATCAGTTGCCTGAACAGAGGGATATGGTGCTGCTGCGCTACATGGGTATCTGTGGGTGGCTACCAGAGATGACACAGGATTAATGAGAAGCAGCAGAGGCTCTAGAGGCTGGGCAGGATACTCCCACAGTGTCTGAGATTACAATAGGTGCTAAGATGTTTATGCAGCTGAACCAGGAGTTGAATTGGGCTGTACATATCAGTTCTTGCCAAAATTGCAAGTTAAAAATGTTTTTGGAAAGGTCTTTTCCCTCCTATCTCATCTTTTCTCTTGATTTGTTCATGCAGTAATTAGGCAGAGCTTGTGCAGCCAAATTTTACTTTATGCATGCTGTAACAGTAAGATTTATTTCCATAACCTGTAACTAGATCTGTCTGGGAACAAAGATGTTTGGGAGCAACTTTACATGGAAACGGGGGTTTTTGCTTTGTTTTATGTTTTGTTTTTCTTAAAGTATTACTGGGATCAAACCAAACCCCAGAATGAAGCTATATTTTGGTTAAGATTTGACCTAAGACTGTGTGACTCATCTGTAATTCTCTTGAAGTTAAGAGCAAGTGAGATGGTAGCTCTGCCACCCATTCTAGCTCACCCAGCCAGCTTGTCTCATTTCTTTTCTTTGTTGTGATAGTTAATTAGAGGGAAAGAGACTCTTTCTAGTGGGTGATTAATTCCTCCCCCTCCCATTGTAGCATCAACTGAATCGCTCTCTGGAGACAACTGTTTCTTTCCATTGCCTGGGAAACTCATTTAGACCAGAATCTAAACTTAGGATAAAGAAAGGTCCTCTAAGTGACTCGACCAGGGTTTCTCAGGGCATCAGTGGCAGAGGAAGGAGGGAAACTTGCATCTCCTGCAATCCAACACACTTTACCATCCACCTGGCTTGAAAGCATCCTAACTTGTAAGTACAGCATGAGCCAGGCTCTTAGAAATAACTTTCCAATGTCAATTCTTGTCTAGAGAGTGAAAATCAGAGGGGAAGATTGTTGGGTTTTTGGTTTTTTTTTTTAAATTTGTGTAACATGCCGGGATCATATAAAGGAAACAAAGCAGTGGTGAAACACCGAGGGAGGTTGAATTCTATGTACTATCAGCATCTGGGGAAAATGTAACTTGCCAGATACAAGGCAATTTCAATTCATTAAAAATGTATGTGCAGTCTCCAAACCACACTATCATGGGAAAAATCAACAAATAGGAAAACAAACTCGTCAGGACCATTGCTCTAATTGAGTAAATGATCCTGTTGTTGATCTGAAACACATAACTAATTCAGAAAGCACATGTCATAGTCAGGCATTGCAGATAATGTGATTAGCACATATATATGTTCACTCAGACTCTTTACTGTGCTGACTCTTTCAATTTAAACACACTGACTTATCACCCCATTCCTCAGAGGTAGCATTCACACCGTCCTTAACTATGTCTGGTTAAGCAAGAGTCAACGTTAAGGTGATTCATCAAAGTTGTAATGTAAGAAAAGTGATTATTTTTGTTACTTGATGCAGTTTTCCCAGGCTGGCCCCACAGCCCAGCCCAGACAAAATCTGCCTAGATTTTGTCAAGTTTTGGATACTGAGACCTGTGATGTCCCTTTTCACTTGTAAAACTCTAGACTCCGATTCCAAAGTGACTGATGTGCCTGGGACTGTTGTGAGCCATGCAGGCAGGCTGGGTGAACGCTCCCAGTGATATCATTTGCAGACCCATGAAGAGTTATGTTGGAAGACACTTCCTAGAGACTTGCCTATATCACTGGTACCACTGGTAGGGGCAGCCCCTGGCTTGTCTCCAGGTGTTCACCCCTCTGCTTCTGACCGTTGCCAGAACCATCCCAGGTTTCAAAAATGCAGGGACTAAGCCAAAATCCCTCCTGGGGGAAGAGTGTCTGGATTATACCCCATCGTACCTCACAGTAGGACAAGCTAAACAGTGTGGTCATGTCTGGTACAGCACTTCTCTGCCCAAGGTTGCAGCCACACCATTGTGCAACCGAGACCCAACTCTCCATAGGGGCAAACTGAATTTCTCAAGCCATAGGGCTGCTGTGGGAAACCAATCCTTAACACCCACTGGGTTTTAAACTAATCAGCGTGCTCCCCTTTCTTCCTCAGTGACTAGGTGTGGGAATCATACTGTGAGGTGAGCTCGTCTCAGAACTGCCCTGGAGAAAGAGGGGCTCTGTTTCATGCATATTACTGCAAGTTGAAATAACTATTGCAATATATTTCTCCCCAGGCCCACAGTGAGAGTTACAGCACCAAGGGATGGCTGTAGGTTTCATCAGAGGAAGGTTATGAACTAGTCTTGAAGTTGCTTATGAGTTGTAGCCCTGAACTTTTACCAGAGCCTGGTGGGATTTTCCCAAACTGTCTTTCTCTGACTTGAAGTTCTGCTTTGTGCAGTCTGTAACCACGATCTAAATCATCTCCAGTCCAAATTCCCACCAGCTGTTAGCAAGAAAGACCTAATTGCAGTTCATGCACCATTACGTGAAGAGTCCTGTCCATATTGGGAACTGCAAAAAATTCCTAAAAAGACCTTGTTAAAGTCAAATCTTTAGCTGCTGGAAATTAGCACAGCTTGATTATTACCTACATGCTTTGAGTGTTGAATACCAGCTGAAAACCTGACCCTGTAGGTGAAAGCTCCTTGCTCTGCCTGCTTTTTCTGGGCTGTTAGCTGAGTTTAAGTGTCAAGCTGAGGAAACCCAGCTAATGAAATCATCTCTCTCCAGACGGGGTTATGCCTTTCTGTTGAGAGAAATATGTTCCTGTGCATGTCTCACAAGGCAGTTTGGAGATAACCTGCCTTATTGCTTCCTGATGTCTGGGTGAAATGGGTTCAGTTGCCTTAGGGCAAGGCAGCTTCCTAAAGTACTCATGCATTTGCAAATGCTTCAGGTGGAGGGACAGCAATAAAATGCAGCCAGAAGCATTCAGTGGGGAGGAAATGAGCTGTGCCACCCCTGCGTGCTGTGCATGAAGTGGGACACCTGGACAGACCCGTGTCCCCAGTGAGGTGATGTTACAATCTAGCCAGTGCTTCCCTGTGGAATTGTTGGGTTTGGGTTTTTTTTTTTAATGTTAGAATATAATGAATCAGAAATAACAGAAGACCTCTTAGTATCCACAGCCCTTGCCCTTGTGATATCTTCCCATTAACCTTATACTTTGATGATCACCAGTCAACTTATGTAGAAAGGTCCAGAAATTGCTGCCTCAGCTGAGGCAAATCTGAGCTACTGGCTGTAACACCCATTGCGTCTGAAATATACCCCTCTCTTAATTCTCCAGCTTATTTTATTGACTTTGACTTAATTAACTAGATCAGTAAATCGTGTCATTGGATGCAAAAATGCTAACACATGCAGCCATAATGGTTTTCAAATATTAACTCCTAAAGGCAGCTTAAACACCCAAATAACTGCTCTATCCATCTGAAATGCCTCCTCCAGTCTTGCAATGGTCTTGCAATACATTTTCTCCTTACCTCTGCTCTGGGCTTACGTTGTATGTAGAGCCTTACCCTACTCTTACAATGTATTTGAAAAGAAATCAAACGTTTCATAGGCAAAGAACCAGGCATCTTGTAATCATATTTCCTATTGGTTGTGAAATGCTGGAGCAATATGGAATTGAAGGTGTCTGAAAGGAATGAAATGCCACCTAGTGACCCTTGCAATTAATGGACCACTGGGACCATAACAATTAGGAGATGCCATGCAGCAACACAGCACCATTCCTTCTGGTTCAATTTTGCAAGTGGTTCCATTTTGTCACTTTAGTGGAGTGGCTCTGAAAATTGGGGAAGGATTGTTTAATTATCCCCCATGCCTTTTTCTCTCTTGCCCCCTCCCCTCTACTAATAATGCAAATTGGAAGTGGACCAGAAAAGAATGACTGGAGATCACAAATTTATTTATTTAGTTTTTAATTTCTAGTGTTGCGCATCCAAGGCTCATAGAAATATGTTTCAGATGATTGATTGCTTTTTGTTACAGGGTTGATTAGTATTTTCTTGTTGCATAGGGCCATTGTTGTTTGTGGGCTTTCACAGTCTGTGATCACGTATTGCAGATAATGAGTCTTAGTGATGCTGTGGCTTGGCGATAATTGCAATTTTGTCACAATGTCCTCAAATCCTTCCTAGTTTTCCAAAGATGACTTCAATCACAAAAGCTACTTTTTGCTTGCATGGAAAGAGAAAAGACCAGGGTGACCATAAAGATGCCAGCTATAGTTACTCAACCCCATGCCTCTTCCACAGAAGTTCCCTTTTTTATCTACAAGGCATTTTTATTATGCTGTGTTTTACACCACTGAAGTCTGACTTGTATTTTTGAGCTGCCACACTGCTTCCATGAGAAAGGAACAAAAATTCACCAAGTGACCTGTTATCTGTGGTCACACAAATTTTTTTGCCCTCTTCCAGACACCTCAGCTCTCTCCTGTACCATTGCCTGATGATAAGCATCAATCTTCAATTTTCCAGAACATCATCTCTCTGTATGCACATCTCTCCATATGCTTTTAGGCCTGAAGAATTGTTCACTGGCCTTAAGATAGTTGTGGAATGGATTTATAGCCTCGGAAGCATCCTTTGGTCACCAGATGCAGCAGGTACATGAGCAGCTTCTGTTGAGTTTTTCCACTGCAAGGGGCTTCAAACACTAGCCTTGAGTTGCTGGGCTGCCACAGATAAATTCAGGGCATTTGACCTGTTAACATAAGACATCTTTAAATTTGTGACTACTTTTATTTTCCAAGACTTCTGGTAATCCCGAGTTCAGAGAGGCCATGGTGGTTTTGATGGCTACATCTTCTCGTGGTCTTTGTGGTGCATCTTTTCTTTGAAGCTTAGAGCGAATAACAGCAGTAGGTCTGTAAGGAAACTGTGGAAACTTTCCTGAGCTCAGTAGCCTCCCTAAAATTCTGCTTTCTAGCAGTCTTCTCAAGGGAAATTAAATTACATTTGGTGACTCACTGTGAAGAGGCTCTCAAGAAGTCCAAGGAAATGCTCTTTGAAGAGCTGGGTGCATCAAACAGCTGCAACAGAAAATAAGTGCATTTAGCTTTGATGTTTTTGATGCAGAACCAGTAATTTCATTGTTGGCCTTATTATGGCAGCAAAGCATGTATTAACAGGGCATAATTTACTTTAAAAAGGAGAGCAAAGATGTTTACTGTCTTCCTGATAATGCAATTGGCTTGTTCTGTGATCATCTATCAGGCATGACGGCATCTCCCATTTCTATGCAGATTTGTTATTTAAGTAAATTTTATGTAGGTGTGGGAGGGGAGGGGGTGTTCTTTCTTTTAATGTACACCTCTAATTTATTTAGATCAGAGCTTCCCTGCAGGGGAGTAAAAATAAAGTCCTCGCATCTACTGTGTTACATGAAGAGAGTCTCATTTCTTGTCTCCTTAGAGACGGCATCGACAGTGTGGGACTTTCTGTGCCCCTCTGAGCATTACTGAAATTGCCATGCATTAAGGCTGTTTGATCAGTGGAACCATAACTTGGGTTTAAAAGGATTTTCCCTGATCCTAAAATATTAACAGAAGCTATTCCAGTGTATGACATTCCTTTCTCTTGGGAGGAATGGTGAGGATGAGGCAGAAGGCTTGTGGACCCTTTAGGCCTTCCCTTCTCCAGCTAGAGCAATTTCTGCCAGGGGAGTACTGCATGGAGACTTGATTTACTAATACATGTAGGACTAAGATCACACTTAGAAGAAAAACAACTCCCAAGGATGAGCTAAGGCTTAGACAGGCCTATTCCTCCCCTGAAGGTGCCTATTTCCTACAACAATGTAGTGGGTTTTCTCTTTGGATAGGGACCCTTCTTAACTGGCATGAGCTGTGGCCGTACTGTGGATCTTTACCTGCAGATGGCTCTAGGCTAAGCATCGTACCGAAAAGGTTGTGCTCTTCATTGGACTCGAGATGCTGGCACTAGTTCTGTGCTGAGCTGCTCAGGTCAGTGCTAAGTGAGGTCTCTTTGTAAAGCAATGCATCATATGTACTTAAGCTGTGAAACACCTTCCTGCAAGACGTGGTGGATGCTAAAAATCTGCACAGACTCATGGAACCATAGAATGGTTAGAGCTGGAAGGGACCTTAAAGATCATCTAGATGTAAGAAGGGACTTACAAGTTCTTGGTGGGGTAAAATTAAATCCATCAAGGCCTATTCAATTCTAAGACATGCCTAATGCAGAAAATCCTTAAGCTGCAAAATGATGGAGAGTATTTTGCTATGTGTTTGCCTGTTCTTTTGGTCTTCCTTGAGCATCTGTTGGTGGAAGTGAGAAGGAAGATAAATGGGCCTATGGTCATGGAGGTCTCAAGGCAGAAACTATTATTTGCTTGACAGGAGCTGGATATGAGCCTTCTACAGGTCCAAAATACTACCCGCCTTTCTTATATCCATGTTCTGACAAGAGGAAGTGAATCACCTAAAGTAGCTGTGGTTTAAGTTGTTTAGAGACACCACAACCACCTCAATTTCCTGCTTGGAAATTGCTGTTTCCAGTGACTGTTTGATGCTGCCACCAAGGAGGGCACCTCTTGGGATGCTGCTGGAGAGGGAAGGGGATGCACATTGCCTAGAAGAAAAACTGCTAGAGCAGGCATTTTCTAGGATGTTTTCTTGCAGAGAAGGATCTCAGTGGGCTCAGGCAGGCTAGGAATGATGTCTCATCCAGGAGAGGGTGGCTCTCACAGGGCTGTGCAAGGCCAAACACAAAGGAGGTGCCTGAGCTGGGTTCATCACACTTGATTTGGGGTATTTCCAAAACGCGCAGCAGAACTAGATGCCTCTGTAACTTTCAAAGAGAAAGAAGCATTTTGTCTGTTTTAAGCACCTGTTTTAGGATTAAATGAATGTGGGTCTTACAAAAGAGGGGTCTCCTTCCAAGATGGATAGCCATACTTAGCTGAAGCTCTCTCCTGTTTCTATGCTAAGAAGTTTTTCCTCACAGATAAGGACAAATGCCTTATTTTTCAGGGAATGAAGTAGTCTGTTGAGGCTTCTGATGGCCAGACATTTCTGGAGGCTTGACTGGTGTTCTGAAGCACTGCTGTGGAAGAACTGATGCATTCAGTCCTATCATCTGTCTATTCCTGTTGTCGTCTGCTCATTCAGAAGGTGATTCGGAATCATGTTTAGTTGAGATAGAGCATTCATGAGTAGTGAGTAGGTAAGTCAAGCAGAAGGTCAAAAAGCAAGTCCAGTGCCTGGGCTTATGGGAGCTTATTTCCCTGGTTTGAGACCTGTCCCCAAATTCTGCTCACTCAGGCTCACTTAACAGGAAAAGTTCATATAAAGACCTTACTAAAGTTCTCTGCTGCTTTTCACTTTCCCAGTGGCTCCATACAAAGGCAGGGAGTAAAATCTCAATGCTATTAGTGGCAAAATTCCCACTGACTTCAGTGGGGCCAGGATTTCATGTTAGGCCTAATACTGCCTCTAAATTCCCTTCTGATTAAGTTACTGGGCTGAGCTGTTCTCAGTGGTGTATTGAGAAAGAGCAGTTCTTTCCACTGCAGGAAATGGCAAGTTCAGTCCTATGTCCCGTACTATATATAGGAGATGCACATCCTCCGTGGATGCTCCTTGAATGCTGGTGAACTTCCATGACTTCTTACCAATGGGAATCACTGCCCACTTGGTCCTCAAGCTGATGGAAAGAATTAGCCCATGATTAAATTTCTCTCTTCAGTAAAATTTCTTCAGCATATGAAACATTTACTTATTTGAGAACTGATCACTTCACTGCTTCATTACTGTGAGCCTACAGATACTAAATCAGAATAATTATGCAGCAATGTACTTGCTTATATATTTATTTATTTATTGCCAGCATCTGCTGCAGAGCACAAAGTGAATTAACAGGTTTAATTTTCTTTGGTGGCAGTTAGACTGGTTGGTGTTACCTAGGAACCTTGCCCAGAGGTATGGTACTGTCTAAGAGATTTTGTGTCTGTCAAATAAGAAATACAAACAAATTCATCCCCCTCTGTTTTCTATGTCCAAGCTCATGAAAAGCAGCGTGTTCAAAGGAAGTATCCAGAAATCTTACAAAACACATGAGAAGCCTGAGCACTAACTGGTGAAAACAGGGGAATTCCACAGATTTCTTCCTACCTTTTTTTCCCCTCCAGCAGATAAAATATTTATTGCTTAGCAATTGCAGAAAGGGTAAGCATGTTGCATCCCTGACTTCAATTTCCCTTCGCATAGATTAAGAGGGCAGCAGAATTACCAGGCAATCTTAATGAGGCAAGAGGTCATAATTTATATCTGCCTTGAGAGATGCAGACCCACCATCTGTGGTGCGCTTTACTGGCTACGAAACTCAATTTGGGAAACCTGGTTTCTCACTGCTTAGAGGTGAGAAATTTCCCCCTGTTACCTTGTGACACCATGTCAACCTCATTCTTCATCTGTTGGACTTACGTGCTGCCTTGGGAGCATCCCTTAAGACTGCAGAGACACCAACACCTGTATCAAAGTAAGTCACTGGGACCTTGCATGAATTTTCCGTGTGTGCTTAACAGAATCCATTCTGTTTAACCTGTATGTGACGAAAGGCAAAGACTAAGAGATACTTCTCTGAGCTTACCTGAGTGGCAAGTGGCCATGAAAATGTAGTCAGCTTTGCTGGCTTCTCAGAGCTGCTGCTGCTGGGGACAGCCATCAAGTGTTATGTTTCAATAGGTTTAATTCTGTATTAGATGCTGGTGGATGAAAGGTAGGTCAAGCTTGGTGCGTACCGGAGTCCCGAGTCTTTCCGTAGCATCCATTTAAACTTTGCTGAGGAGAGATGTCATCCAAGTAGCCAGCACTTGGGCAGAGGATTTAGAAATCTCCCAGCAGATGTTCTGTAGACATCAACACAATGTATTTGGGTGACCATGTGTTTCTGAGGTCCAAGCTACATATTACCACTCAGCTCAACTGGATATATAGGCTTTGAAGCACACTTACCCTCAGAATCATAGAAGGTGCTTGTAGATGCATCTAATTTCCAAGGGAAATAGCCANAATGTATTTGGATGACCATGTGTTTCTGAGGTCCAAGCTACATATTACCACTCAGCTGGGCTGGATATATATAGGCTTTGAAGCACATTTACCCTCAGAATCATAGGAGGTGCTTGTAGATGCATTTAATTTCCAAGGGAAATAGCCGTTCTGATTTTCTCCTATAAGGAATATTGATACCACATTCAGCTTCTTCAGGCCTATGGCCTTTGTTTATGTCCCACTGTTTGAAGGGCCAGTGGGAACCAGTTCACCCCAGAACAGAGCACAGTCCTAACAGAGCTGCCAGCAGGAATGCAACGATGCCAAGAAATGAGACAGTCGGACTTCTGCTCTGCAGGGACTCTGGGGCATTTGTGCACTGGGAGACTCACTCATATACTGCTGGGAAAAAAACATGGAAAAACCAACAACCTCCATCCTGGGAGCTGTGTTTAGCTATACCATAACAAAACTCCTTGCTCATAAGTAATACCCTCATTTCCCAGTAGGTGAATTGGGAGCTATGGAAAGCCCTGGTTGCTTCTACACCGTCATTGGGCTCAGTCACCTCCCAGTGGTGCTTGAGCAGGTTTCCATCCCATAAGGAAGCAATCCATCTTTGCCATTCCTCCACACTGTCTGTACAAGAAAAGGGTGTGCTGGCATTAATGGTTACTCATGCAGCTTTTCATGACCAGAAGCCTATTGTGTGACATGCTATATTATCCCAGTTACAAGGTGGTTTTTGCTCCAAAGGAATTACAAAACCCTAAGCTGTGCTATCTCTTTCTCTTTAGGAGGAGGAGGGTACTCTTTTTCCAATCTGCTCTTTTTTTTTAAAAAAAAAAGTTTTCCATGAGCTCTGTGGAGTCTTTTGCATGTTTTCCATTTTCTGTATTTATTTATCATTTCTGTCTGCAGCTTAAATCGGAGATAATTGCTATTTCTTTGCCACAGTGCAAGGTGATCTGGCTCCCTAGTGTGCTTGAGGACCTTCACAGTCTTCCCAGCTATTCCAGCGGTGAGACAGAATGCCTTGGAAAATAGTTGCCTGCCACCCCCAGCAGAATTTGAACACAGGAAATATAAAATGCCAGATTACTCAACCCCTAGGTAGGCCAATTAAAGGGGAAAAAACCCAACTCAGCAGGCAAAGGCTGCGCGTATGCCGTTATAGCTGGGAAAGGATTGCTTGAAAAAGTTTAGCATCGTTTATTTTTTAGAAATTAATAGGTGCAGTGGGACTGGCTTAGAACAATGCCCTTTTCTTGACAGGAAAATTTGGTCTCACTAGAATTACAGCTTACGTATGCCAGCGTGAGGAAGCAAAGAGGGAATTGTTCTGCCTTGCTCCCAGCCAAGTTTCGTCCGTCAGCTGGAGATCCTGATGCCAGTCAGTGTCAACTCCGGGCACAGCTGGGGATGAGACATCCCTTGATCATATGGGTAAATGTACCCCAGGATCGGGCTGAGTTAATTGGATTTTGGAAGTAACACCAAAATGTTGCTTTGAGAAGCTCGTGACACAGACCATTAAAGACGTGCATTGCACAACGCAGAGGTGGGAACACAAGCTGAATCTTCTGATCTGCCATCGAAGGGTTTAGTGCTGTACAGGAAGTGGTTCAGCCATCACCCTCTTAGCTGTATTCCACCATCTGAACAATGAAATGGGCACACAGAGAAAAAAAAGCATGGAGGTCAGCTCTGAGAGAAATTGCCATCGTTCTGCGTACTCTAGGAAAGAGAATCACCCCGCCAAAGCCTGGAGCTGATTTGGATCCAGGGACGCAGCTGGACCCCATTCGGCTCGCTCACAATCCTTCATCTCTGGACAAATACCGCATCAGCAGTTGCAGGGGGGTGTCATGCCCACAATAAATCACCCAATGCTGCATTCCAGGCAGAGCAGCTAATAAATGGGAAAACATTCTGCAGTCATAAAACCCAATGATAACCAAACCACAAAGCAACTGAAGTTGGAGCAACTTCACTTCAGCTCTATAAAACTAGGACTCATACAGGGATTTGGAAAAAGCTTTTTTCCCATCCTGGCAAGTGTCATCTCAAGCCATAAATCACAAAGCCATTATGCCTGTGGGGAGTGCCTTTGAAGCACTGTGGTAATCTAGAAAAGAGCAAGTCTCTGAAGCTTCTAGTTAATACAGAAAGTCTTTTGGGTTTATACTGTCTGGTCATCTCTTAGAAACCCAAGGGTCAGAGCATTCAGATTTGCATCGGTCTTGCCAGTCATCAGAGGGGTTAGTGTGCTACCAGCTGCTGATCTAATCTTTCCAGCTTTCATTGCATCACTGCACCCCAGCTTTCATATAAAAATATATGTGTATAAAAGTCCTTACTGGACCTCAGAGGCACTCTAGATTTTCCTTTTTATGTAAAAACTGACAAACAAGCAAAATACTCAGCTTTGCCTGCCTGATTTCTCCGTGGTTTTGAAGAGGAATGGGAGTGGTTGTTTTTTTTCCAGACCCAGCCTTGAAAAGTATGTTTCATGTGCTTTTAACAAAGTGCTTGTGATTTGAGACGAGACCAAACAAAAATATTAAAAAGTGCTAATCTTTCAGCCAGTGTATCTGATAGACATGTGAAAGAAGGTGTACAGAGGGACATGGGGGTTTTTGTCATCCAGTAGGACCACAATTGCAATTCCTAGTGTAGAATTGATCTCTGTTTTGCAAGTACTAGCATAATAACAAATTAACTTTTTACAGGCTGTGTTGTAGTTTATAAGAATAACTGCAAAACATTTAAGAAAAGTATAAAAGAGGACTTGGATTTTTCCTGTTGTGCTCCAGAGGAAGGCAGTACTTGCTATTCTCATGTTCTATTGCTCTCTTCTTGCCTCCAAGACTTACATAAGGAATGTCTCAGAGTGTTCTGCAGCTTTGCCATGCATATTAACTATTTCAGAAACAAAATGAAGAGCCTTCCACCATTGTCTTCCACAGACATGACGCCAGGGTTCTAGATGAAGATCTGAAATGATATCTAATATTTGAGACATCTGAAACATATGCATTGAGCTAGCAGATGTCAAACAGGACCTATGGGAGACTGGAACCTGTCTGTACCAACTGATGTCGGGGTACCCCAGCTTATCTCTTGTGACACTAAGTGTCTGCTCAGGCAACTGAATTCTGCTATTATGTAGGACTCAGATGGTAGATGGATACCTGAAAAGGCTGAGTGGTATCTGGCCTTTGTGCTCAGTTGTGCAAGGGGCTTTGCATCTCTAGCAGTAAGATGAAGGGCTGCTATTGAGCCTCGTGGTACAACATTATATACAAGCTCATACCCTACTAAACACATATTGCTTCCAACGTCTCCACCGGTTAATAAAATGGATCTCATTCTACCTCATATTTCTGGAGTTAAAACAAGAATATGAAGCACTGACCTGCTGCAGTTTTTCACATTTAGGCTAATTACATAGTCAATTAGGGCCGTATGCCTGCAAAGGTGTAAGAAAAGGTATCTTCATGTAAGTCATCTGTTGTCAATACGTCCTCCTTATACTTTGACATTGCTGTGCTGCTATTGCAACGTCCTTGTATTCTCAATAGTCTGTTGAGGAATTCCACCCTCTGGCTTAATTATTGGGTATGATAGGTCATCTTTATTCACACCAGCAGGAACAATTTGTGACTTTATAATCCAAGTTCTGCCATCTAAATAAAGAAAAAAGGGGGATAGAAATTGCACAGAGGAGCAATAACTATTAGAGCACATCATGGAAGACCTGGTCCAAAAAGATTAATTATCTACTCCTTCCGAATTCACTGAACATCTTTGGCAGTGATAGACCCAAATTCTTGCTGATTGGTGACTCCGACTAGTGCTCAAGTATCTATGCATACAGCTCTAGAAGTTTCAACTCACACAAATCAGCGTAGCGATTTATTCCCAATTAATTTGAATCTCCACCCAAACCCACTGTTCTCCTCTATTCAAAAGACACCGTTCCTGGCGTGGAAGATAGCAATAGTGTCAGCACTGCTTCATGGCTGCCTCTCCTTTTCACCACCAAAGCTGAGCAGCCATTACTAGCTGAAGTCAGCTCAATCCAGAGCATGGGATTTTCCACCCAGGAATAATCAAAGTGACAAACTCAGGACTATCCAAAGTGACAAACTACTGAAAAGTCTCTTTGAAGTTGATGCTTTTTCTCCAGTTCTTCTGTGATAAATCCTACAATTAAATCCTTTTCTTGGTGATGTTGTCCTTCCATGATGTAGTCGCACCACCCAGGTACCCATCACCTACCCTGGATTTACAATTGCCTACTCATGCCTGAAGTTATGAGCCAAGTCTTAAGTCAGTTCTCTTCTTCTGTGATACCCAGAACTGCACCTCTGGACTCTCAAACTGTCCACAAATATTTCAACGAACTCATTTTTCTCTTCTCTTTCTCACCTACAGGTTTTTAAAGATGTGATTTATTTTCCTCCATCAGGCAAAGGAGAAACAATATTGAAACAAAAAGTGAGATAAATTCCCTAACATAAATTGGCATGGCACAAACATTTGTCTGGTCTACAGTTAACATTTGCTATTTGTGAAGCATTTTAAGACCACTTATGCTAAATCAGTGTGATAAATGCATTTAAGCCTTGGATAAATAATTTGGAGAAACAGCAAACATCATGTTTTTTAATATGACGCGGTCACTTAGGAGCCTGAAGACTCCTGTGTAAATGCACTTCTTCATCAGCTGCTCAATAACTGTGTGTTTGCATTTACCTTTCAGAAAAGAGTAGTAGTAAATGGGAGGTAATTTGAATCTCTCTTTTCCTAAGGGATAAACTGCCTTCTGTTTACCAGCTGATGCTGTGCTTGAGAACATAAACAACTACCTCAGAGCAGCTGATGTGCAGTATCTTGCTGATGGGCCAAAGCCCTGAAATATCACTACTTGCAGGACCCAGATATTCAAAGGGACTTTTTTAGGGACCTGGGACATTGATTTGCCAGACCTACATTCATAAGTTACAAGTGAAATTTTTATTTAAGGTCTTATAAAACATAACTTCTTTTGAAAATGTTGCCACTTGGAAGCATGAGTTATCTCAACTAAACAGACATCAAAAATGATCATGGCCTGGCTCCATGCCTGGAACCAGAATGAAAGGCTATCTCTTGGCCTGGGAAGAACCAGACAAGCCTTGCAAGGTTAATTTTCAACCATTTTCATCTGCTGTGTAAAGAGAAGATAAGGAAAAGGCAGGAATCAGGACAAATAACAACCTGTTCTTTATTGAAGCTTGTAGTCTTCCTGTTAAGTAAGCTAATTTTTATAAATTAACTTTAGAGAAATATATAAGAAAGTAATTGATTTTTAATTACACATAATGCTTTGCTGGTAAGGGTAATACTGAAAAGGATGCTTTTCTTCATGATTATGGTTTTAGTTGTACAGGTGTTTTTGGACAAATGTATCTGCAGAAAGTGCATGAGGGAGGCAAAATAGCCTTCCTGTTAGAAGGAGGAGAAAACCTGGCCTTTTGAGGGACCTGCACAGGCATTATGTCTGCCCGCATTCACACAGCAACACAGACATCTTCTCCTGCTTGAACTGTGATGGTGCTCTCTCCAAAACATCTAGGCACAACTGCGAGAAGGTCTTCGTGGAGCTCTCCTTATGGCCTTTTGTTAGTCCTGTTTTCCAGGGACCTTCTTTTTAGCTCACACTTAAATTTCCTAATGCCTTCACCCAGTTGTCACAGGAATCTTTTCAAACCTCAGTTTGAAATATTTTGCTTTCCTTCCCCATTTCTCTCTCATGCCCTTAATTTGACATTTCAGTGTGAGACATCACTGTCTGTGGTTAGGACTTCAGACTACTGTATCTTGCTATGATTCAAACTTTTCTCCATTTTAACTGCTTTTTGCAAGAATTGCTTTTAACACAAACCCCATCTTTTAGGAGAACCTGGTGCATTTGGGATGTAATCTGACCATGTAGTGGTAAATCTCAGTTAATTTTTCCACTCCTGATGTTCTTTGCAATTCTGCCCATCAGCTTGCACCTGGCAGAGACATCTTGTTATTCTGCAGTGATTATATAGTCCCATGGCACCACCTGTTGCCAGTGCTTTCAACACAACCCTTCAGCTGGGCTGTTCAGACCACAATGTAAGATTGAAATTAGGCCAATTTGAACACAGTTGTGTGCAGTTCTCCATTATGCAGATCACAAATACTCTGCTGAGGTGCTCGTACATTAGACCTGCTTCACTTTCTTCAAGTATTCATCTTATTGTGTTGTATTGAAAGCTAATCACATTTTTAAATGGGTCTGCAAATAAGAAACCTGCCTGAGAGCCTTTATTCTCTTTCATTACGTGTCTCAGCACACCCTGCACCCATGGTGCTTCAGTGTAATCAAAAAGGTAAAAACTATAAAAACCTCCCTGAAAATAATGAAACATTTTTCACAATGGCAGTACGTAACTTAAACAAGTTGCAGGTTAAAAATTGATTTGAAACATACTTTACTTTTTTTTCAGTGTTTATTAATGACATATATTTGAGTCAAAAAGCTCCCACAAGAAATGGCCTAGTGTGCCAAACAATCTAACTGACAATACCCAAAACTCAGCCCAGCCTTGCTTTGCGGGATTGCTGTCACATTTAATCACCTGCCCCCATGCAAAACAGCTGCTTGGATGTTTTGTTTCATTGAAAACTTGTTCCCACACCCAGCCTTCCCCAGAGAGAAGAGCTGGGGTCCCAGCAAGCAGGATTCATGCCATTCTGGTGAGCAATTTGCAGCCTTCGTTCTTACCAGCCACAGACGTGAGCCAAGAGCTCTCTCTGGTGTTGAGGTTTGCAGGAAAGCCACAGTCCCTTTAGAAAGAAAAGATCCAAGTAGCCTGAGATACCTAAACCAATCTCCTTGTGCTCCTTTTAGAACGAGTGGACAGAAGAAATACTCAAAGCAATATTTCATACAATAGTTCGGGTTGGAAGGGATCTTTGAAGGTCATCTTGTCCAACTCCCTGTCCATCAGCCATCGACTGAACCATCTCATCACAAATAAAGATGTCAGGAAGGCTAGTCCAACCAAGATTTGAAGTCCCTCAAACATGACTACTCCACTACCAACTAGGTACTGAGAAACAGCAATAGCCAATGCCTTTTCTCTATACCTGGGATTGGAAATCATGGGAGGACTGTTCCTGGGCCACCTTTTTCCTGAGGTAAGGAATACAGGGAGAAACTGGGGTAAAAAGGCATGGATGTGTTGGTCAGGGAAAGAACAGACTATTTACAGCGTGGCTGAGCAGGTCTTCCTATGGCTTTGGGGTTAGTCTCCTAGCTGCAATTTCCAGATATATCTTGCCTGTTCTGGATTTATGTCTATGTTGTGCTATAAAGCTTTTGCCCATGGGCACACAAGTGACACCAGAGAGAGAGGTCATGTCACTGCAGCATCTGGAGCGGGATGGAAGCCCAGGGGAGCTCCTGCTTACCCTGCTTGGGGCCAGGCCAGGAGCTGCCTCACCAAGGCTCTGGGAAAAAGCCAAACAAAAGGCAACAAGAGTCCCTGGACACGCAGATTCGTGACCAGCCCCGAGACCCTGCTGTTTGGGGAGCCCAAGAGGACTTGCTCAGAGGCACTGCTCCCTTAGAGATGCCTATATTTAGTCAGCTGAATTTCTGTTTAAGAGCAGAGAGTTGTTGCTGGCTGAGCCGAAAGCAAAACAGATGCTCAGCCCAGCCAGGAGGCCATTACACTGTGATTATTATTACCGTATGCTTAATTTCCAACCCTCTAGTACTTGTCAGTGATGGATGTTGTGGAAAAAAAGTCCTCAATCCTGCAGATAACTGAAAGCATACAGAAATGGAATTTTTCTCCTTTATTCCAGTAAATCTCTATTGTTCAGGTAAACTCGTTGGTCATTATTACATATCCACACTTAGGCCCTGGAGGCTTAAACCCAAGTCAGGATAATCCACTGCTGAGCTGACAATGAGGGGTGACGTGGTAAAATTAACTTTTTTTCTATAGTTAGCGGTATTAAAAGGCCATTCAGTGAAATAAAGTTGTTGTTATCACAAATAAATTACAGTTCAGCAGGAAAGAATAATATTGAAAACTGATTGGCTGTAAAATTAATAATGTTTTGGGCAACGTGCCTGCTCTTGGCACTTCAGTGAAGTGTCAGGCTGTGGCAGTAATCACACCAGTCCCAGATAGTTTTCTGCATCCCACCTTCTAGGAGTGATGTGTTAAGTCTTGCTCCCTGGTATCTGGCACAGATCCCCATATGTGATGGAGAAAAAAGCTTGTGAGCTGCCTGGGCAGATATCTCCGGGGGACGTTTTCCCACGTGAATAGCTGGCAGAGTGCCCACACACCTTTTCCAGTCTCAAAACAGGGAGAATTAGACTCTGTGCAGGGCATTTCCACATCGACTGCTTGGAGGAGAGGAGTATTCCGATTACCCAAAGGTGAATTGCAGCTCAGAGTCTGGTATTTGGGTTATAGTGTTGTCTCTGAAACAGTTGCCATTAATTTGAACAGTAGTGACCACATCTCCCTTATGCCAGCAAGTGCCTTTAGATAAGCCTTATATACTGGGCCAGCACAACTTTTTTCACTTGGAGAACTGAGAGAATCCATCTCAGATCCTGTCTGTTGGTGTTGTGCGACGTGTGTTCATGCAAGGAGAAGCCCGTTTTCTTATACAGACTCTAGCCTCTTTGGGAAAACTCATGTTTGAATTCCTCATGACAGAGCCAGGTACATCCTATTTGCTGAAAAGTCAGTCATACTCCGAGCTGTGGCTCTGTCATATCTGTGAGCAGACAAAAGTTGCTAATGGTTGACACAGGACCCGATTGCTTGAGGGCAGCTTGTCATTGCATCTTCCCTCTGCTCTAGACAGGGAACCTGTAGGGTTTGGTATGCTTCAATGAGATGATAAAAACCAAGTGTGTTGTGCGTGTACTCAGGTTCTTTTGTACCCCTGTTCCCTCAGCACGGCCCCATTTAGGATAATGTGAGCAGGGTGTTTGCAAAAAAAATTCGTTTTTATGATGAACTCCCATTTCCCAGTCATGAGAATGGCTGTGGGGTCAGTTCCTGCCCCCCCCCCTTCTCATCCTTGTCCCCTCTCCCCCATCCCAGTGTTGAATTCTGCCCCAGATTCAACACTGATAGCTTCTTTCAAAACTTTGGTTCTTTCTAGTCTCTCTATCTCTCTGTCAGTTCTCTATGCTGCCCATCCCATTAAGCAAGAGTGATTTCAACAAAAATTTCCCAGTAGACCTCCTGATGTTAGAAAATCTTGTTACTAAACATGGATATGGCAGATAGATACCATGGTTATAGCCTAATTAAAACTGCGTGGAGAATGAATGGGTTCTAATGAGACCCTTTGGAACACATGTAACTGTGTCAGCTGGTTGTCTTTCAGCAAATATCAAGTCATAAAAATGTCACTGAAGGTTATATATATTCAAGGAAGAAACAGTCAGTACCTTCTGAGTTCACAAATCCTGTCCCCCATAATAAAAGTCTTATCCGTAGTGATCACTCATTTTTAAAATAGCCCAAATCTAAAGTTGACTTGAAATTATTGCTTGTTTCTTTCAGTCTCAAAACCAACTGCAAGAGATTTATCTACTTTTTAAAATGTTTTTGCAAAGTATCAATTCCAAAAGGCAATTACACTGAAGCTCGGTGAGATATGATGAAATAAAAAATAATTAGAACATGCATGTTCCAAAAAAAAAAAAAATATAGAATTGTCTGGCAAAAATGCATCAGTCTTTAAATTCAGATGTGCTGCAGCAATAGAGCTGAGCTGTTTAACTCCACTTGTGATATTCTGATGCGAATATCCCAGTGTGAGATGGCAACATATGATGGGTAGGTGGTAGCTTATCATGTAGTGGGGGAAGTCGGTCTCAACCTGCCTCCGCAGTCAGTGGAGCAGGAGGCAGCTTCTGTGGGGCACCAGCTCTGAGCCACCTGCTGGGGAAACTCCTCTTCTTTCCCTGGCACTTGGGGGAGAGGAGTCTTGGGTGTTGAACATCAAATACCAAACGCAGACTGGGGTAGGAATTCAGCATGCTGGAAGAGATGCAATGAAACGTATTTTGATGGCAATCGTTTCAGTGGTTTCGATCTTTTTAGAACCTTTGTTTCATTTCAGAGGGAAATTTGCAATTTTACTTCCCAAATCTGAATTAAGAAAAAAATAAGCCACAGAGCAGGCATAATAGCTCCCAAGCCACTCCAAGAAAACCCCACTCAGAGGACATTCCTCATTTGTAGGTTTCAATGTGCTGCATTGAGATTGTAGAGGGGCACCCACACACTGGCTCTGTGTCGTCCTCGGTGTGGACTCTGAGCCTGGTGTGTTATCCATTGGGATGCAGCCACCCGTGACACCAAACGATACAGAGCCTAGTTTGCAACTCTGCTCCCTACTACTGATTCCAGTATTGCAGGGTATCCTGGAAGTCCAAGTCCAAGATTTACAACATCTGGAGCTGACACACATCTCAACTTTTAGAAGCACATTGCCTCCCTGACTCTGATTAATTTGTGTAAGAACTGTTGGAAAACCAAAGCGGAATAGGCTTTCTGAACCCTTTGTAAATATACATGTAACCTTCAAGCTGCCGTGTGGTGAGGGTGCGTATGCTGTCTGTGACTAGATATACAATTTTTTAAGCTGCTGATGCCATTACCTAAAATCCAATCTGGACTATTTTTGGTGCTGACAGCATGGGAAAAGTGTTTTTCCTGTAGCCTGATAATTCTAGGTACAGCATTTTTAGGTGCTGACAGCACAGGCAATGTGTTTTTCCCACGGCCTGATGATTCTAGGTACAGCCTTCTCAGCAGGTACCTCTTTTCTTGAAAAGATAATAAATGTGAAATTATGAGGCTGCACACATGTCTAAGAGGGAAGGAAGGAAGGAAGGCAGCATGATGCATCACCTTGAATGGGGTAGACTGGACTGTATTCCTGAGGCCACTGGTGCTTTCTCGATGTCATTTCAGGCTCACTGTGATTGCAGATTGAAGCAGCTCCACAGGAGACTGGAGCAAGGATCTGCCTTTGGATGCTGTGTGAATCTGCATGGCAATGGAAAATTTCCTCAGCAAAACGTGTTGTCACTGAGCAGCAGGGTATTGAAGTCAAAATAGAGCTAATTGCTGTCCCACCTCACTTAACATAAGCAGTGGGCTCACCTCCCTCCCAGTGTTTTCCTTCTCCCTGTACCAGCACCAGGAGGGAGGAATGAATCTTCCCAGTGCATAGTTATGGCTGTGGTGGGGCCTGGAATGGCACATGCCAGTGATACAGGAGGAGAAGTGACTGTTAAGGCTGACATCACACCATTGTTCTTATGATGTAATGTTGCCAACAAATGCAATTTATTCCCTGCTTCATGGGCGCTGAGGTCTGTGAAATCCTCCCAAGAGACAGCTGTTTCAATGGATCCGGAGGGATCTATGCAAGGAGCATGAAGTCCTTTGGGACCACTTGACACCAATGAGTGGTGAAAATAGCAATGTTCCAGTACTGCAACAGTTTATCTTGCATGTATTACCTGATCCCTAGAGTCTCACACATTTATTGCCAGAGGCAAGACTGGCTGTTGGCAGGGGCAGGGAATAAAATCCCATAGACTGCCGCACAGTTGTGTAGGGCTGATGCTAAGGCCAGACTCAGATCTTGATCTATGTGTGTGCTTCTATTTCTGCAGTTGGTTTATTACCCCTTACTCAACCCCTAATTTTGCACACATTTCAGAACAACACAAACCAGACAGACCCTGTGTCCTTGCAATCCTGTCTGCTTTGCTCACTCCTTCTGGAACTCTGTGCCCCTTTCCCTCTTGGATTTATTGTCTAAGAGGTCACTCGGATCTCAAACACTGGAATTCAGGGCTATCACCACTGCCTTGTGCTTCCCTACGCATACACCATGGCTCATGCTTTGCCTTTCAGCTTATGGGCCTGTAGTTCGTGTCTTCTGTATGCTCCCATCCACCCTCACTGGTTTTTGTTTTCTTTTTTTTTGGAGCAAAATCCGGTTGGCGGCCAGTCACCAGTGGTGTCCCTCAGGGCTCAGTTCTGGGGCCGGTCTTGTTCAATATCCTTATCGATGATCTGGACAGGGGGATTGAATGCACCCTCAGTAAGTTTGCAGATGACACCAAACTAGGTGGGAGCGTTGATCTGCTTGAGGGTCGGAAGGCTTTACAGAGGGATCTGGACAGGTTGGATCAATGGGCCAAGGCCAATGGGATGAGGTTTAATAAGGCCAAGTGCCGGGTCCTGCATTTTGGTCACAACAA